>PVJX010002642.1:0-45504 GCA_004027295.1 Dolichotis patagonum
GCAGTTGTCCGCTGGTCCTCAGAATTACACGTCAGCACCTCAGCAGCCTTGTCTGCATTGCTTAGCGCCAACTGAAGAGAGAAGGAAATGGCACTGCCAGCTCTGTATGCAGCAGGACACAGAAATAAGACTTCGGCTAATGCTGAAGCAACTGTTCTTCATTCACGAAGAGGTGCCCAGGTTGTCTCCTCTACCACCTGAAACATCAGAAAACAGAGAGAGAAACTGCAGCTCTCATACACCTGCAAACCCGTGTACAACCTCAGTTTCTTGTCAGAAAAGAAAACAGCAACCAATCTGTTGAGCCAAATAAGTAAAGCATTTTTCCCTCTAAGTAAATTGTGTAGCTAGTTTTACCAATCTCTGCTTCCTGTGACTTGCTCTGGAGGTCCTTGCTCCAAGTGATAAAACATGACCTTTTTGATCTGTTCCTGTTTCTGTGGGAATCCTCTTAGAAGGTTAAAATAACTGCCACGAGAAGAGATTAAAGGCAGTGATTACTTACACAAAATCTTAAAACGAAGCATGTCTTTCCCCTAAGATCTGCCAGACAGGGATGGCGAACCTTTCAGAGTGGTCAGCAGTAACACAGACCCTGCAGGGAGCCGGGGTTCACCGGCCCTGGCCTGGATGAACCCATCCAGAGTACTGCTGTCCTTCCAGATCAAGCAGATTCGCTAACAGCAAAGCCCATACAGCATCAGGGGGGACTGGATCTCACAGCCACAGAATAGGAGGGACTGTGTCTGTTTCCAAAAGAAAAATGCAGCTCCTGTGTCAACCAGTCTGAAATAGTGAGTGATACGGTGCGAAAGCTGGCTCACCGGGCTCCTGAGATCTTCCAGGAGCCCCATCAAATGTGCTAGCCTTCGTTAATGCTTCCCATAACCTCACCATTTAGATCTTCTGTGCTGAATCGCTTAGTTGAATTTGTTTCTTCTTGTTTGACAGCCACAAAACCACTGATGATGAGCCCAAGCCCAAAGCAAAACCTTACGGCTCAAGAAATCTTTGGAAGAAAAGTATGGCTTCCTTGGCCCCCTCCATCAGGCAGGACCAGAGTCCCTTGGTCTCCACAGAGGCAGAGCGAGCACCCTATCCACAAAAAGTAGCTGTGGAAAACAGACCTTCCTTCTGTACCCCCTGAAGATTTTCCAGGACCAGGTCTTTTCATGGGGAATAGGACAGGTAGCCCAACTGGGGCTGTGAGACTGATCCCCACACATTTGAGTTTGAACAACACCCCAGGGCCAGTCCTGCTTCCTTTCTCCTGAGGAAATGGCCATAAAAATAACAAAGACCCAAGAAATTTCTAAAGCTCCAGGCCAGAGCACATGTGTATTAGATCCCACAGCCTGACCTGTACTAACTTTTTCCCCACTCAAACTTCACTAATTGTTCATACATAGGGACTGACTGCCACGAATGTGATTAAAACGGAATGAACTGTGGGAGAGTCACGCATACTGGATGCCCCTGAGTGACTCGGCACCCTGTCAATCATTTCTGCCAATAATACTCAGAGGGCTCTAATGAGAGGTACCCAAGGAGAGGGACCCAGGCCGGTACTCTCATCCTGCCAGATTTATCTTTCTTCCTCTTATTCCCAGCACCCCTTTTGCCATTTATGTCACCTTGTTCCTGTTGACACAGACCTGTATACTATGAGCAAACATTCTCATTACCTTCAAAAAACATAGCTTCTTTTCCTTCTCCTATCAGATGTACACTTACAATTCTTTGCTTGCTTTATTTCAAGAATCCAGACCCTATCTTTTGGGTCCATCACACAGGGTATCAGAGGGACCCATTTGCCTCGAATCACCATCTCACCACATACAAGTCTTTTATGGCAAGGAACAGTGTATGTATGTACGGGGAGATACAATTAGACAGCAGATATGTTCAGGCTTGTTTCATGCCTTGCTGGGCAGGGACCTTTCTCTCCCTTGCTTAAGAAAATGAAAATGGCCTTGACCACCTGGTGCCAGCATTTGTATGTTTTGCCCATTCATCCGAGCTATGGAGAAGTGGGAGTAGTGGCTTATGCTCTAGGCTTGTGGAATTTTGGAGAAGTCATTTGTCTATAAAGGGAGAAAAACCTAACTTTTCAAGTTCTCTTTTTCGGCCAGGTGTGGCAGCACAGTATCTCAGCACTTGGAAAGCTGAGGCAGGAGAATTGTCACGAGTTTGAGGTCAGCCTGGGCTACATAATGAGTTTAAAATAAGTCTAGAGGGACTTCCGGGAAGATGGCGGAGTAGTAAGCAACAGAGAAAACAGCCTCTCTGAGAGATACCATCTAGACACGGGAATACACCATCGTGAGGAAGACAAGAGGAAGGAAGTGGGTCCCTAGGACCGAGGAAGAGTCTGAAATCTGAATCGAAGCCCACAGAGAGTAAAAAGAAAAACTTGTGCAAAGAAGAGGGCGACAGTTGGCAGTGCCTTCACCCAAAGCTGACTCACTGCATGAGGGGAGCTCTTGGAATCTGGGGGCCTTGATGATGGTAACAGTGGGGCAGAGGCCTCTGCAGAGAGACTCACAATGGAGGGGAGCAGCAGATGTGGAGACTGCTGGCTGGGGGAGAGCGACCGGCTGGAGCCATTTTGGAGTCTGCCGGATAAGTGGGGAAACAGAGCTGCTGCCAGCTCTCTCCAGCACCTCCCAGCTGGGTGCGGACCCATGGGCACTGCGTGGACTACGGCGAACCCAGTGAGTCTGGTCCAAGGCAGGCCTGCTAAGGTCGCCTGCTACTCTGTCATGAAGCACCTCCTGGCTTGCGAGGACACAGTGGCACAATTTGGATGCTGTCTCCACAGGCTGTCTACTAGTGAGTCCAGAGACAGTCCTAGAAGTAGACTATTTTTTGTTTTATTTTGTTTTTCTTTTCTTGTTTTTTTTTTATTCAGTTTGTTTTTTTATCTTTCTCTTTTACTGTTTTTTTTTCTTTTTCTTTTCTTTTTTTTTTTTTTTTTTTTTTTTTTTTTTTTTTTTTTTTTTTTTTTTTTTTTCTGTTTTTTTTTTTTTTTTTTTTTTTTTTTTTTTTTTTTTTTTTTTTTTTTTTTTTTTTTTTTTTTTTTTGAGTGTGAGTGTGCTTCCTCACCTCCTTGTGGGTGTGGTTTTGTTCTGTTTTGCCTTTTACCTCTTCCAGCTCTCTTTTCCTTGTCTTCTACATCAGTTTCCCCAGGTTGATGGGATCCATCTTTGTCCTCCAACCTACCTGTAATCTCTTTCTCTTTTCCCACTTCTCTGTTTTCTCCTTAATCCATTTTGAATCTTAACCCTTGAGGACAGAATGGACATATTAAGGATTTCTATATTGTGTGCAATTGTTTTACATTCTGTTATATGGTCATAAATTCAGTTCATATGGTTAAAAGTTGCAAATCAGGGGTTGGCTCAGCTTATTGTCTTATAGGCTGTGTTTTTTGCTAGGCAACTAAGAAGTATCACTCCAGGAATTAAACTAAAAAGAAAAGAAATGAGAAGACACTTAAACAAGACACCACTTCAGTTCACCAAAGGCAAACTCAGGGGGGCAATGGGGCTGGAAAATCCAAAAGCCCCCACCAGGGTTCTCAGAAGTGGCAACAAAGCAATTGAATGAGGCTCGGGAGAAAATGAAATCAGAAATAATCTCTCATATAACTACAGAGATTACCAAAACACACACCATGCTCAGTGATGTTAGAGCAGACACAGACAAAAAAATAGATGAGCTTAAGCAAGTTGTGGAAGCAGAACATAGGAAACAAATGAAATCCATAAAACAGATTCAAGCAGATATCCAGGAGGATAAAAACTCCATTGGAAGTATTCAAAGCAGATTAGGTCAGTGTGAGGACAGGATCTCAGATACTGAAGACAGGCTTGCAGTTAGCAACAAGAAAAAGAAAGAGTTCTCAAAACTAGCAAGGGACCATGAGAAATCAATCCAGCAGCTGCTAGATGGGACAAAGAAGAATAATTTAAGATTGATTGGAGTCAATGAACAAGCAGGAGATACCAGAAAGGACATTAAAAACATGTTCACAGACATGGTGACAGAAAACTTTCTTGGTAGAGAAAAAGAATTTGACACACAAATAAGTGAGGCATATAGAACTCCAATTAGCATGATCAAAAAAAACTACATCCAGACATATCATAGTCAAGATTCTAGAAATTCAACACAAGAATAGAATCTTAAAAGCTGTTGGGGAAAAGTAACAAATCACTTATAAAGGAAAGCCCATCAGAATTACAGCTGACTTCTCAGCACAAACACCCAAGTCAAGAAGAACTTGGAGTGAAGTACTGCAAGTTCTAAAGGAAAACAATGCACAAATCTATCTTTCAAAATTGATGGAGAAATTAGATACTTCCATGACAAAGAACATCTGAGGAAATTTATGACCACTAAAAGCACTATTCCAAAATGTTCTGAAGGACATTCTAGAAAGAGACAATAAGGACTATAGCTCCATGAACACCAACAGAAGGAATCCACCAGGAAAGGCAAACCATTAGAGGAAAAGAAAAAAGAAAAAAAGGGAGGTGCCAATAATAGGAAAATGACAAGGATAAGTCAGTACATGTCAGTTTTAGCCATTAATGTTAATGGTATCAATTCACCAGTCAAAATACACAGACTGGCAGAATGGATCAAGAAGCAAGATCCAGCAATATGCTACGTACAAGAAACACATTTAATCAAAACAGCAATCCATAGACTGAAAGTTAAAGGATGGAAAACAAGAATCCAGAAAAAAGCAGGGTTGCTATTCTATTTTCAGATAAAGTGAATTGCAAGCCAAGACTGATTAAGAGAAATAAAGAAGATCATTACATCCTAATAAAGGGAACAATCCAAGAGCAAGAGGTAACAATCATAAATATATATGCAATAAGTATTAGTGCACCTAGTTATATAAAACAATTATTAATGAACATGAAAAATCAAATACGCCCTAATACAATTATATTGGGAGACCTCAGTATCCCACTATTAGAAAAAGGCAGATCAACTAGACAAAAAGTCAATAATGAAATATTAGAACTAAATCAAACTTTTGAACAAATGGACTTAGTAGATGTTTATAGAATGTTCCACCCATAACATCAGAATATACATTCTTCTCAGCTGCATGTGGGGCGTTCTCCAAAATAGACCATATACTGGCTCATAGAATATGCTTAAGTAAATGTAAAGGAATTGAAATTATCCTATGTGCACTATCAGACCACAGTGCAATTAAATTGGAAATTCATGCCAAAGGAAACCATAAGAACTTTATCAACACATGAAAATTAAATATCATCCTACTAAACAATGGGTCACAAATGAAATTAAAGAAGAAATTAGACAGTTTTTACAGTTGAATGATAATGACAATACAACATACCAGAAGTCAATTGTCTATTATATGAGTATCTATCTTGGGGCTTCATATTGGTACCTTGGTGGTTTGTCTGTCTTGATATCAATGCTGTTTTGTCATGATTGGTGTAACTTTGTGGTAAGTCATGGGATTGGAGAGGGTTGGAACTCTGATTCTGCTCTTTTATTAAAGTTGTTTAGACTATTCTGAGTTTTTTGTATTTCTACAGAAATGTAAAAGTCAAAATATTAATTTTTATGAAAAATGATGTCGACATTTTGATAAGGGACTGTGTATTCTGATCTTTATTATTTTCTTCTATTTGTCTTTGGGTTTATTCTATCTTTTATTTCTAATTTCTTAAGGAAAGATATGAGGATATTTCACAACTTTCTTCTTTTCTAATAAATGTACTAGGTGTTAAAAAAAAATAAGATCAGCCTAAACTACATAGTGAAACCATGCCTCAAAAAACAAAAAATAAATAAAGTTCCATTTTGCAGTACTGTTTACAGAAGTGAATAGGTCCCTCAAAAGATCAGTTTTTCTTGAAAATAGGAGTCAATTTACCTGAAGAAATTTCTGCTTTAACTCTTCCAAGGAAGTAACTTACATTGCCTGAGGTTAGCCAACAAGGCTTTTTATCTCACTGCGTGTCTTCTGTTCTCATTTAGTGGAGGGTCCCATTCCACTTTACAGAACGGACGCTGCCTCAGTTCAAGAACCATGAATGAAAACTAATTAGCTCTATAACTAAATGTGCTGTAATTTTGTCTTTTGCAACACCAATCGCGTGGGGTAGTTATTTTCCATCTGTCCTTCCAAACTACCACACACTGTTTTCCACCCCACTTTCTGCACTGTGAGGTCGACCAGAAAAGCACACTTAGCTCTCTGCCTCCCCATACTTCTTTAATGGGTGGCGCTAGACAGAGATGTAAGTGCAGAAAGATGTCAGGATATTTACTGCCCCAGCTTCCTCCGCCAGACTCCAAGCAGGCAGTGTTGTTCTGCCACCTACACTTTTCTTGGGCATCTCTCTCCCAGTTACAGCTTTTGCTATTGCAAAACAGCAGCATGAGATCATACTGTAATTAGCACCACCTGGTCCAGTGGGTCCAGGTGGCATCCGAAGCCTAGGTAGGTGACCAGGACATCTGAACTCATACTCCTCTATCTTTCCAAGAGTTCCTTTGCTGTTTCATGTACCTTTGCTGGTGTTCTGTCCTCCTTGGGGCCAGCACGGCGCCCTGTCCTCTTCGGGGCCCGGCATGGCACCCTATCCGCTGTGGTATGAGTGTGAGTTGTGGGCTGAGTGAAAAACACAGAGGGGCTTAATCAGTCTTAATCATGACGGGAGGAGAAATAATTTAATAACCGTCTTCCTCTCCTGATCAGGACCAGCCTGTCTTTGGATTTTTAAGGAGGCCCTTTGCTCTACCTGAAACGCCATCTCCCCATACCATTTCTGTCTACTAGATTCCTGCCTTTCTTTCAGAGTAGTTATGGGAGAAAAGCAACAAGTCTACACCCTGGGGGCTTGGGGAGGGGAGTGGGTGATCTCATCTGTTCAGGAAGGCAGGGACAGGCTCCCCTGCTAAGAGAAACCTCACACAAGTGCTAGAGGAGGGTGTTGATGTCCGTATGTTTTATTTTGTTGCATTGTTAATACTATGGTTTGTCTTGTTCCCCTTGGTTACCCTCCTACTGGGTTTAGTCATCTCCACCCAACAGACAACTAAGTCTGTGGAAAAAGCCTTTTCTGGGTCCTTCCCAGATCCCAACTCATGGCCAGGCCCACCTGGAGTCTCACTGCAGCCACGCAGCTCCACCCCTGCAGGGGTCAGGCCCAGCCCTGGACAAGGGCGTGCTTGGCCTGTTGGGAGGGGAAATGATTGCACAACCCCACCACCGCTGCTTGGCTTCTAGGTGCACATGTCTTGAATATTTCAGCTTTCTGATGGGTCAGGTTGCCCCAAACCACCCCTGTACTGCCTCTGTGACCAGCATTGTGGGTCAAGAGAAAGAAGTCAACAATTCATTGCAGAGCCCTAGGCTCCTCTGCGGCCCTGTGGCTGGCCGCTTCCCTGGTCCCAAGCAGAGACAGTGTTTCTGGAGGAGGATAATGGAAAACATTCCTCTGCCTTCTGAATGCTGCTTATTAGCTTCCTCCCAGTCATGGCGGTGTCTACGCAGGAAGGAGAACAGACACAGCCCCTTACCTGTCCTTGCTCCCTGCATACCTGCTTGCCTGTGGCCTACCCTGAATTACAGTCATTACTGGATTACAGTCATTGATGGGTGAGGTCCAAAAGAGGAGAGAAAACACTTGCTGCTGTTGTCAACCTTACCTTCTTTCCCTTTCTTCTTCCTGCCTGAGCTATCACAGAGGTTACTAAGTGACCCTTTGTTAAGACACCACATAAGAACACTTTCTGGTTCTATCTACATTCTTATCAGGTGAGATATTTTAAGGTGGTTCCTCAGATATCAATGGCATGGGGACCACCTGGCGGCCTTGTTAAAGGTTCTGATCTGGTTGGTCTAGGGGAGAGTCTGAGATTCTACATTTCTAACAAACTCCAAATGCCACGACGACGCTGAAGACTGGGCATTGGAGACGACGCTGAAGACTGGGCATTGGATCTCAGGCTCAGATGAGGTACTGCCTGTTCTGTGAAGACTTCAGAGCCCCAGTATCAGAATTAATCACCACATGCCACTGTTTCCCGAGTACTTGGCTCAGCCCTTGTCATCTCTGCTGGCACAGCTGGGCTCACCTGAGTCTGCCACCATCTGTCCCGTGTTAGTGTGGCTTCAGTAATGTGTGTAACCCTAAACTTTAGCATGGTGGATGCTCAGCAGGCTGCTGAATAAATGAATGCACACATTAATGGCTTTTGAAGGCAATTTACAAAGCATATAGGTTGTTACTATCTAAGGCAACATTTCCTAAACTATTTCAATTCTGAGGGTTGTAATAGATACTTGTTAAACAGAGAGTGGGTTAGGTCCTATAATCAATTCTGAGGGTTGTAATAGATACTTGTTAAACAGGGAGTGGGTTAGGTCCTATAATCACTTATTTGGAAACAATTGGATGAAAAATAGACACCCAAAGAATTTCTCAAAGCCTTTAATCAACTAATGATTATTGCTGGGATTTAGCTCAGCAGCATAAGCACCTGCCTGACAAGCACAAGGTTGGGAGTTCGATCCCTGGTACAATAATAATAATAATGATGATGATGATGGTTATTGCCAGTGTCCACAAAAGAGACCTGGTTCACAGCATCACCCTCGATCCTTGACTACAGAGTGCATCTCTTGAGAAGCACCTTGTGGGACGAGTGTACTGAGGAATGCAGGGGGCAGGCAGCGCTCACGTTCTCTGAAGTATAGTAGACACAAATCAAGGATTTTGAAGGAGGTCTAGTCCTACTTATGAGAACTGAAGAGGAGTTCCCCTTGCAGCTAAGGCATCAGACTTTTAAGCCCTTTTTGGCCTTCTGTGGGGCTCCCTCTGTTCCCGTGGATTCCTTAGGAGGGAATCAGGGAGAAATCCTGACTCTATTTTCCCTCTGATCCCCTGCAGTGGCTGAGAGGGAGGCCAGATACTCAGTGAGAAGAGATCCTGGTGAACCCTTTGATGGGAAACAAAAGGCCCCCAAAGGACATCCAGGAAGAGCTTTACTTCACCAAAAACCAGGGGGCCCCGTGATACTAGGTTGAGATTAAGGCTGATCTAAGCTGATCAGAGGAAGGTATTCTAGAAAAAGCTCCCAAATGAATCCCAGACTTCATTTGCCCAATATCCCACCCCCACTGGACATTTGACAATGTCTGGAGACATTTCTGATTTTCACAACTGGAAAGGCATCAGGTGGGTAGTAGCCAGAGTTGCTGCTAAAGGTCGGTGATGCACAGGACAGCCTCTGACCCCTAAGAATGATCCAGCACCAAATGCCAGTAGTGCCACTCTTGAGAAATCTTACCTTAAAGGTTGTTCTAAAACATCATAATTAACTAGTTAATTTTTTGAGACGGGATCTCGCAAAGTTCAGGTTGTCCTCTCATTCACCATGATCCTCCTGCCTCAACCGTCCACGTACTGGAATTACAAGTGTGCACCACCATAATTAATTTAAAATTTATGCGGTAGAAAAAAAATCCACAACAGCAATTTGGAGATCAAATCCTAGTCAATAGTACTAATCTGTCAATTAAAACTACATCGCAAGGCCAGGTGGGTTGGTGCAGGCCTGTACTACCAGTACTCAGGAGGCTGAGGCAGGTAGCTAAAGGCAAGTTTGAGGCCTGCCTGAGCTACCGGTGAGCAAAGGCCAGCATACATAGCGAGACCCCGTCTCAAAACAAAGCCATATCACACGCAATATTACATGTATTGCAAGGAAACATAGAAGTAAAAGGAATCATAGCAAATATTTCCTTTAAAAGTTTAGGTCATTGTTTAAACTCAACCATGTTTAGCACAAAAGGAGGACATTTATTATGAAGGATAAATGATATAAATAAATAGGATAGGACTGGGGAAAATGCCACTCCTGGCTACCTAATTAGATAAAGTCTCACAAGTCCATTAAGAGACATGTTAACAGAATATTTTTTCACTAGAATATTTGTGGAAGTTGGAGAGCTGGGTGCAATGAGCCATTCATCACTGAGGAATGAATGTAAGTAAAATGTTATACACACATACTTCACAGTCTTCCCCCAGTGGAAGAGGTGTGAGGAGGAGCAATGAGTTAGATATGTGTACAACAACATAAACAGATCGTCAAACTGCAGTGGTGAATAGGGAACAGAAAGAGACCTCCAGCACAATACTATTGATTGCAATGAAAAATGCATGCCCACAGAACAATGCCATAAGCTTTCAAGAACACTCACAAATAGAATAATTCACAAAGCTTAGTCAATGCACAAACTGAACAGTTGAACTCTTGGGAATTAGTCACCATTGCCACCTGGTGGTGCCGGTTCTAAAATGAGGCACAGTTCAGTCTGTTTGTTTTTGAGATATAATTTACGTATGTTGAAATGTACTGTTCTTAAATTCAGTAGTGTATCACTTCACAATTAGGATGTGAACGAAAAAACAGTTAGGATGTTAGATATGTAGAACAATAATCTATGAGACACGGGCGACACTAGGTATTTTCGTTGCCACGTGAACACCACAGCCTGTACTTAACGCTAACGTAGCCCGGTCACCCAGGAAAGGCTGTTTTGCTTGGTTTTGATTTTGAGACAAGGTCTTACTGTGTCCCAGATAGCCTCAAACTTTCGATTCTCCTACTTCAGCCTCTCAAGTAGCTGCGGGTGTGCACTGAGGCTTCGAAGAGTCCTTCTGAAGCAATTAAGAAACGCAGTGAACACATGAGCTACGAGGCGACTGCATCACACAACATGCTGCTTTACAGTAAGTTTTTCATAACCACGGGGAGTGCGCTCTGAGATAACTAAGGCATTGCATGATAAATATGTAAGTAGTAAGATCTTTGTCTACCATCATTATTAAGTATCATGTGCTAAATATAATTACATTGTTGTACTATATGTGGCCAGAAAACAGTAGGTTTGTTCACTCCACAAACACGTGAGTGATGCGTGATACTAGGTTACCATGGCTAAGACATCACTAAGCGATAGGACTTTTTCAGTTCCGTTATAACCTTATGGGGTCACCATTGAATATGCTATGCTGATCTTTTGAAACATTGTTATGTGGCATTTGATGATTTTATTTTTATTTTTTATTTTTTATTTTTTGGTACGGGGAATTGAACTCAAGACCTCGCGCTTGCCAGGAAGGTGCTGTGCTGCTGAGCTGGATCTCTGGCCTCATTTGGTGGTTTTTGACAAGTGAATGCTCCTACATAATCAACATGCTAAAAATATAAAACATTTCCACCCCTTCCCAAAAGTTCTCTCCTGCCCTTTAAACAACCACAGATAAGTTTCTGCCAGTGTAAGTAAGTTGTTTTGTTTTGCTTTTTGATATGAGGAATGGAACTCAGGACCTCACACTTGCCAGGCAGGCACTGCGCCACTGAGCTATATCCTCAGCCCTTGTAAATAAATTTTGCATATTGTAGAACTTTATATGTGTGGAACTATGTGGTACATATTTTCTTGTTTGCTTTCCTTTGGGAATCATACCTTTTAGACTTAACTATGGGAGGAAAAAAGATTTAACTGTGCTGTAGCAACACATTGATAGAGAATTCATTTTTTTTTTGTACTGAGGATTGAACTCACGACCTCACACTCACCATGCAGGCGCTTATACTGCTGAGCTGAATCCCCAGCCCTTGAACTTATTTTTTTTAGCTGAGTAGTATTCCACTGTATGAATGTACCACAGATTGTTTATGCACCAGATAGGCATTTGAGTTGTTTTTGGTTTTTAGCTATTCAAATAAAATTTCTATGAACATTTATATATAAAATTTGAATGGACAAATGTTTTTTAGCATATCATGAGTGGAATTGCTAGGTCACATAACAAATATATGTGTAATTCTTTTTTCTTTTGGTCTTTTTGAGACAGGGTCTCATTATGCAGTTCAGGTTGGCTTGAACTCACTTTGTAACCCAGGCTGGCCTCGAACTTGCAGCGATACTCCTGCCTCAGCCCCTCAAATCCTGGGATTACAGGCATGCACCATCATGCCCAGTTATAATTTTTGAAGAAGTTACTACAACAGTTTTCCATATTAGTTGTATCATTTTGTATATCCATAGGCAAAGAATTTACATCAGTAATCAAAAGAGACCCAATTTATATAAGTGGGAAAAAAGACTAAACAGTGCCTAGCATTTGCCAGACTCTAGACTCAAGCCCTAGCTCTGCCAAAAAACAAAAACAAAAAGTGCCACTGAGTAGAGTGGCACACACCTGTAATCAATCCCAGCACCCTGGAAGCTGAGGCAAGAGGACTGCAAGTTTCAGCCCAAATTCCAATTTAATGATTTAGTAAGACCTTGTCTCAAAGTTAAACATTTTAAAAAGAGCTGACTAGTTCTGTGCGAAGGCCCTGGGGTCAATACCCAGTAACCCTCCTCACACACACACAGTGCCCAGCATCATTTGTCTCTAAGAAAATGTAAATTAAAACCACAATGAGACACCATTGTACATCATAAGAATGTAAATGCAAGATGCTGAGGATGTGGAGAAACTGGAGGCTGTTGGCTATCACGTCACACCCACCCACTCACACTGGAAGGATAGCAGCTGTCAGGCCCATAGCTCAATTGCTTTACAAAAAAGAATCCTGGGCATGGTGACACATGTCTGTAAGCCCAGCACTTGGGATGCTGAGACAGGAGCATCACTGTAGGTTCAAGGCCAGCATGGGAGACCCTGTCTCAACAAAACAAAACAAAACAAAACAAATGAAACAAAGAAAGAAAGAAAGAAAGAAAGAGAATTTTATGTGGGGTTTGCATTTTGCATACTCCTTCAGAGGCAATGTTGCTCAAGCCTAGAAAACTGAGAGGTCGGAAGACAGATACGGTATTTCCCGTGTCTCCAGCATGCCAGGGATACACCTGCGGGAAGTCCTTGTCCTTGTTCTTTGTCTCAATTTCTCTTTCAGGAGGCACATTTTTATAAGTTGGTCCCTAACTCTCCAAAGTAACAATGTCCTAAAGCAAAGGTGAATTAATGTCAGATGACAAGACCTGGCCGGTTGTCATGGGACCCATGCCACTTGATTCTCCATAATGTGGAGCCAGCTATAGATAGCTTCACCATCCAAATTTCTCTTCTTCCTCTGCATTCACCAGAGAAGGAAGCCAGCAAGGAAAAGGGTGACCTTTAGGGCCAGGCCAGAGAGAAACCCTAAGAGGAGGCAGAATAACCTCTGAGACCTCATCTGTCCTTTTTCCAAAGCACATACACTAGAAGCAACTCACACGTCGCCACCACCACCATCACCACCACCACCATCACCACCACCACCACCTTCCTACTTTGACAAACATTCAGATGTTGCCAAAGCTCCTTGCCCTCTGGAGAGAAACTAACTACTTCCAATCTCAGATGCATAGCTGTGGTCAAAATTTTTCACTACTCAGTGCCTTAATTGCTTCATCTGTAAAATGGAGATAATCTATTTCATAGATTTCTCATAAGAGTTAAACCAGTGCCTAGAACAATGTAAGTGCTATGTCAATTTTGGTCCAAGTGGCTGGAGTGGGACTATATTTTGGGACATCAGGGTCTTAACAGCCTGGCTGTAGGTGCTACAGACAGTTGTGTCTGGGAAGATGTCAAGCAGGGCTCACATGGACCACACATTCGTATCCTAGCAGACAGTGCTAGGTTCCTCCCACCTTTTGCTTGGGCCTGACTGCTTGGATTGACTGCCTTCTGGACAGACCATATTTTCAAGGATCATAACCAGGCTCAACTACAAGGAGGTTGCCTCCTCTCGTGGTCCATACCTGGTTATGGTGGTGCCAAAGTTCATGAATTTAATTCTTTCCATGATTCTGGTTGCGAGCTGAATTGCAAACTGAATAGAGTCAAATTCAATGGTTAGGTTCAATGTTAACCTTATGGGGAAATTTGATTCAGTTTTTGTCCAATTCAGTTGGCAACCAGACTTGTAGAAAGAAGTTCGTGAACAAAGGCACCACTTCTGGAAGTTGTGGTAACTTCCAGAAGATTCACTTCAAATTATATGGCTCCTTCTACCTCGTGCTATTTAAGATGCTGGGCCACGAAGGAGAGAGACCCTGGTGCGTCGGGACCTGTGCCATGCGGTTGACTCGGAGAGCCGGGAGAACAAGGAGCTCCTCCTCTCTCGGGGGGCGGCTGTGATCCTGCCGGCCTGTGGGCTGAGAATCAGACATCTCATGTCGTCCTGTCCCCCGCCGTGTCTGCCCTCCCCCTCCCCCCTGCTTAGCAAGTGGGAGCCAGTGAACTACATATCTTGTGAAAAGATTGGCTATGTTATTTAGTAAGAGCTCACCGTATGCAAAGATAAGGACAACCATTTGGAAGAAAAAAAGAGACAATATGACAGATAGTGAAGATCTCTGGTTGTCTAGCTTTGAAATTTATACTTTCTTATGTCCTGTTCTGTTTTGTTGTGTTTAATTTTACCCCTCCCCCTTTTTGGTACTGGGGATCGAACTCACAACTGCATGCTTGCAAGGCAGGTGCTTATGCCGCTGAGCTAAATCCCCAGCACAATTTTACCCCCTTTTAAAATAAAATTATAAAAAAAGATGCTGGGCCAAGGATAAGTACATTTGAAATCAGAATCTCTGGTGGTTGGGGGATCTGATAAGGGTCTGAGATTTAAAGCCAGATGAAGATAGGTTTGAATGCCAGCTGGGCTGCTTACAATCTTAGAGACCTTGCACGTGCCGTTTAAGCTTTCTGAGCTATGCTAGGGAATTCTGAGATATGCTACAGAACACCATAGCATGTGTCCTTAATTTTCTCATCTGCAAAGTGCATATAATCATAGGGTTTACCTCATAAAGTTTTTGTAAACATCATATAATACATGTGACAATATTAGCAGAGGGCTTGGAGCCTATGGTAATAAGCTCTTCTGATCTGCCTAAGGGATCAAATTCCACGATTTTCTCCATATTATTCCAATGATATTATTCAGAATCACCTTTTCTGCTTCTTCCAGAGACAAGAAGGCCCTTTGGAAGGCTAAAACTGTCTGTTCCATCATGTCAGATCTGGTCAAGGAAGCCAGGAGTTAGGACAGCAGCAGATATCTGTCTTTGCTTCTAGATCTGGGAGATTCATTGACAGGGCATCAAAGAAAAGCAAGAAAGTTCCAGTTGAAGCCACAAACCCCAAGGACCTTTGAATGTATCTGATGGTGCTGTTGTTCAGCTGTTGGTGAAAATCTTCTCTAATGTCATGAAAGCACGGGCTTCTTTGGTCTGAAGGTGTTTCTCAGACTTGGCAGGTGGTATTGTTAGAGTATTGGGTGAGAGTAGATTTGTGGCCAGTATGAGGGAAGTCAGGGGGAGAGCTGATGCCTTAAGGTACTCTCCCTTCCCTAGCCAGGTCCACAAAGCACAGTAACCATGATGGCTGCCATGATGTGCTCATAGTATGCCAGTATGCTTGGTTACAGCACTTAAATATTATCCTATTAGTCCTTTCCAGTCGCTGTGGATATCCCCTTTTATAAAAGAGGAAACTGACACCCAAAGAGGTTAAACAATTTGGTCAAAGTCACATAGCAGGAAGTAACAAAGCCAGAATGAAGCAAGGGTCGGCGCCTGTTCTTCCCATCTTGCCACCCTTGTATCAGTCCAGAAAGGGCTCCGAATCCCAGCGAGGAAGGAACAGTGGACCTGCTAAGAGTAGGAGCTGCTGCAGCGGGCTCGGGGGGCTCGGGACCCCTCCTGCAGGTGGGCAGGAGACATCATTTGGGCCACACCTGCCATGGCAAGAGGCAGCATGGTCTTTGGGTGGCTTTCAAGCTGAATAGGAGACAATTACCAGGTGGAGGTGACAAGCTGTGGTGCCTCACCTGTCAACACACAGACAGGATATTTATTGAGTGTTTTGGAGCAAGAGAACTGGACTCCTCCCTCACTAGCTCTGGAACATGCCCAGGCTCCTCCTGGAAGTAAGCGTGTTGGTATGAAAGAATGTTTAAGGCACCCTGGGCACAAACGGCGAGGATCATGAGAAGGAAAGAATTCCCGGGACTCCAAGGACCAGCACCGAGAACTTTAGCTTTGGGGCTCTTGGATTATGTCTTTCATTAGCCCACACAACTGCTAATCATTTTGTTCTGCTCCCTGCAACATTAAGGTACATGTGACCTCAGGCTGGTCAATCATAGAAGCCCAATTCTCTGGCCATATTGATTAGTCTGACAGATGAGCAGGTAACTTACCCAGTCCATTCAGGATTTTTATAGACTCAGGAGATTTGGGGAAGAAAAGTCTTCTCTGTTGTTTGTTTTTTTTGTCCATTAAGTTGGGGCTCAGCACCTGCAGTGTGAGGGAGTAAGGTGAGGGGAGCCTGTGTATAGCAGGAGAGCACGATTATAGCCACCAGGTGGGTAAAGGAGTGGAAGATTGGAGACAAAACTATGGTGTTCCCTAGCATATCTCAGAATCCTTTGGGCATGTGACATGGTCTGTGGCGTTTGCTGCTGGATACCCGACCTGCCACCATTCCAGTTCAGCACACACTGTGTGCTCATCAAACATGACATGAGAATCCCTTGGCAATGAGCAGGTCACATTCCGTATAATGACACGATAACCCTGAGGCTCAGCCGTGAAACTGCCCAAGGTCACACAGGAAAGGTCTAAGACTCCAGGCTCTGATGGCACCGTGGTCTCTTGCTTCTTTCCTGGGGTAGGTCAGAGAGGAGGCAGCGCTCAGCACGCCAACTGGTCTACATAGTGCGGAAGCCGTCGGTCTGCGTAGCACCCTGTGTTTCCAGGGATAGCATTTGGAGATGAAACTCTGAACCTAGTACGTCTTGGGAGAGATGCTAGATTCCCGGATGCCCAGCCAGGATGGACAAAGAAACTGTGGTCCTTGGAAAAGAGTACCATAGTACTTCTTCTCCAACCAGTGTTTATACAGTGTAGGATAGTCCCTGGCTGGACCCAGAGGGTCCACTGCAGACATGCTGGGCAGTGTGTAGAGCACTGAGGATGAGTGAATGGGATGCCCCTGGGCTTTCTCTGAGGACGTATGAGAGACTGTCGCACAAAGATGATAGGTGCTGCAGGGACAGATGTGGGACCCACACTGGGAGGGGATGACAGGCTGGGAACAGAGGGCCAAGAGAGGCGATATGGGACACTCAGGCAGAGGGCGCAGCATGGAGGTCTGCAGGCAGTCTGCCTGGTGCAAGGGAGGGTGAAGTGCTCCAAGTTGAAGCTGGAGAGGCTGACAGAGCCATCTGTGGAGGAACTTGCAGGTCATACCAAGGACTTTGGTTT
Source organism: Dolichotis patagonum (assembly GCA_004027295.1). Lineage (NCBI taxonomy): Eukaryota > Metazoa > Chordata > Mammalia > Rodentia > Caviidae > Dolichotis > Dolichotis patagonum. Next base: position 17,345 of record PVJX010002642.1, read on the forward strand.
TCATCTTTGAGCTAATATTCATTGAAGGATTTTAATTGAATTGACTGATCCTAATAAAACAATATTAAGAGAAAGATAATGTCATCAGTTTTGCACTTCAGAAAGATCACTCTGAAAGCAGAACGGAGGATGAGACGAAAGAGGTAACGGATATGAGTAACGGAGCTCAGAGGTCAAACAGGAAATACAGAGCCAGCGACAGATACGTGGAAGGGTGAAATTGGCAAGGGTTATTGGTTATTTCTTTTCTCAGTACTAGAGGTCGAACCCAGGGCCTTATGCAAACTAAGCAAGTGCTCTACCACTGAGCTGCACCACCAGACTTTTTTTTGAGACAAGATCTCACTAAATTGCTCAGTTGGCCTCAAGCCTGCAGTCCTCCTACCTCAGCCAGCTGGGTAGGTGGGATCACAGGTGTAGAGCACCACATCAGCTAAGAGCTGATTTCTTGAATGCAGAGATGAGAGAGGAGTTCAGGGTAATGCCCAGCTCTACCTCACCAGGGCAATGGTGCTGTCATCTACCCAAATAGAAGAACTGAGATGTAGGGCAGCTCCGGGTAGAGAGGAGATTGTAAGCTGACTTTTCAGCATAATGAGCAAGGCAGCCATGGGTTACTAAGTGGAGGAAAGATCTCTCTCCCTGCTTTGACCATAGCATTTTCAGCTAAACATCTGCTCAAGTGTCTACACCGCCTCTCACCACCCATGAACTACAAGCTCCTTGAGCACAAGGCTCCCAGTCTCACTCACCTCTGTCCAGCACAGTGCCCTGCGGTAGGTGCTCAGTAAGTGTCCAGTGTGTGGAGGAGTGGATGTGCCCATAGAGGGACAACTCCAGCCACCCTTGTCAGCAAGCCCTACTTGGAGTCAGAGCGCACACAAGTATGTGAATCCCCCTCTTAAAGAGGTAGGAGGTAGCATTACTTTTCTCTCGTGGCTGAGACAAAATACCTGACACCCAAGGTTAAAGAGGACAGGTTTACTTAGCTCACAGTTTATAGAAGTTTCCATTCATAATCAGCTGGCTCCAAGGCAGGGTGGCACATGGCAGAGAAGCAACAGTTCATGGCAGTGGAAGACAACAAAAAGCAACAAGGGACTTTAGCAGTGTATTTCTGCCCTTTTTATATTCTATCTAGGTTACTGGGATTAGAGTGGTACCAACCCAATCAGTGGACTGGTTTAGCAATCACCCAGCCTTAATACTAGCATCACACACTCTAGATTCAGCCACCTCTGAAAAAGCCTCATCTAAAACAGCATGAGACTTGGAGGGGACATCTAGACACAAACCACACCAGAACAGTGCCCTTTCCTCCTGCTGTCCCCATACAGGGGGCCTGCAACTCTGGACGAGGCAGGGTGGGGGTGTGCATTCCAGATCTGGGGTAAGGAATTGAGTAGCTGGGGAGCCCATGCTAGGACCAGCTGGTGGAGCCGGCTGGGTCCACACCGGGGCTCCGTGTGGTGGGTGCACACACAGCTGTTCACAGCAGGTAGCTGGGCAGGTGAGACATTTCATGCTGGCGGGAGGGTGGAGCAGGATATGGGCTAGGGGCAAGGGAAAGTGGTCCAGGGGCAAGCTGACATGTTGGCCATGCCATCTGGCAGAGCTAAGGCCTCCCTGAGCTTCGCTAATCCATCTTAAGCTAAGCAAAGCCATTGTACCCCTCCACCCATCAGCAGGACTTGTGACTTAGACTTATTGAATCCACTTTGCCGTCATCAAGGAGTGGCGGTACTCCTAGAAGAGCTGGGCCCAGTCCAAGGTGAACAGATGGCACCGAGGCTGTTGGGTGAGGCTGGGAGTATTGGCTCAGTCAAGTCCTCACTCTCATGGGGCCCAGAGATGGAAGAGTTGCCCAGCTTCCCTGCTGGAGCCTGGTTTGATGGCATCTCTGTCTTTTTATATTGATCTCAGAACTTGCACAGCCTTGGCCTCTGCTTTGCTTCCAGGAATCCACATTGAGTTCCCTCCATGGATTACAGTGGCTGCACACAGCTCACCCCGCATTCTCCTCACAGGGCCTCACTGCTGCTCTGGGAGTTGGGCTGGCAGCCGGACATGTTGGCAAGCCCATTTCTCAGATGGGAGAACAGATGCTGGCCTGAAGAGGGAGAGCGACGCACCCAAGAAGACAGTGACTGAGCTTAGACCTGAGCTGGGCATGTCTGTCACCTCCTACTGCTCACTTGCTTTTCATTTCGCTCCCGAAGGAATGTGCCCCTTGGACGTGCCAGGCTCGGTTCCTCTCAGGCCCATTGAGCTTGCAGCGCCTCTGCTTGGCAGGCTCCTCCCAGGTCCATGCAGCACTGCTCCCTCTCTGTCACACGTTATTGTCTAAGAGACCACACACCCGCCTTGTCACTCTCTCCTGTGCCCCTGGGTTTCTTTTCTCCATGACGTGTCATGTGTCTATTGTTGTAGGTCTCTGTTGTCCATCACCCCTTAGCACGTAAGCTCCTTGAGACACAGATCGTCTCTGTCTGATTCATAGCTGAATCCCTGGTGGCTAAAATACGCACAGAGCATGACAGATGCTTAACAAAGGTTTGTTGGATGAGTGAGCAAAGCTAGACTGCCTTGCTCCTGGCCTGGACTCTCCTCCTGAGTCCTTTGCCTCCCAAGGAAGCCGTGGGATGGGGAGGCTGGAGGAGGGTTTGGTTCATGTGGAAGGAGGCAGCCAAAGACACATCTGGCATCCGATCCAGACTGCGGCCCTGGAGGGTCTTGGTATGTCAGGCGCTCTCTTGGGCTCTCGGGGCATCCCAAGAGCTGGGGCATCAGTAAGGACAGAAAGTGCTTCACTTCAAAGCCCTTCCCCAGAGATGGCACATCTCTGCCTGCTGTCCTCTGCCTCCCCTTCTTTTTGGAGGGGAGGGGTACAGGAATCAAATTCAGGATGTCACGCTTGCCGGGCACTCTGCCTCTTCTTGAATCTGTCCCTCAACATTCATTGAGCATCTATGCGTGCCAGGCTCAGGAATGGGAGCCAGGGAAACAGAGATAAGTGAAGCAGTGTCTTTATTGCCATGGCACTCACAGCTTAGTTGGCAGAGTGAATGAGCAAGCGCCATTAGAGTGCAGAGGGAGACCCTGACAGAGGAGGTGGCAGAGCAGTGGAGGGGAGCATTTGACATAGATGATGCTGGTCAGGCCCAGGGTGGAACAGGGCAGAAGGGGAGATTTCAAGGAGGGGATATCCCAGAAATCTTTTTTTTTTTTTTTTGCATACTAGGGAATTGAACCCAAGTCCTACACATGCCAGGCAAGCACTCAGCCACTGAGCTACATTGCTGATGCTTTTAAAAATGTTATGTTAGCATAATCTCTTATTAGATTGCCCAGGCTGGCTTTGAATTTGCAGCCCTCTGTCTCAGCCTCCTGAGTAGCTGGTATTACAGGAGTGCACCACCATGCCCAACTTGGCTGGTTCTTCTAGGACTTGGTGGGGCAACAGAGAATAGAGCTGGCATTGCCAGCTAAGAGAATAAATGTGCACTGGGTCCAACTAAACTGAAAAGGTGCAGGCCCAGCATGGGATGGGGCAAAGGCAAAGCCGGAAAGATGGGTTGGAGTTAGATATCTATGAGCCTTGAATGCCAGACTTATAAGCTTGGGTTGTCCTGTTGACAGCTGGTACCATCCAGAATTTTGAGCCAACGTGACTTGGTCAGGTTTGTCCTTTAAGAAGCTGAGCTTGGCCTCAGTGCACAAAGTGGTTTGGAGTGGCAGGTGGGGAAGCGTGGAAATGAGCAAGGGCATCGTGGAGGTGCCAGGTCAACAGTGGCCAGGCCTAGGGCACAGAGATGAGTGTGGAGGAGCAGATGGGCTCACGTGCTGATCGGAAAACAGACCCACACATGCTCAGGGAGAAGGCAAACAAAACCAGAGGGTCCATGCATGAAGCTCCTTAGTTGTGGACCGGGGAGCAGAGGCCAAGGTTGACCAATCCCTTGCCCTTCCTGGGCTGTTTGACTCAGCTTCTTCTTGGGGCTTATTTGTTCTCAGAGGTGCAAGCGTCTTCCTGCCTCAGGATTTCACACTTTCTGTTCCTTTGCTGCATTGAGTTACAGCCTCTATCACTCTGTCACCTCTTGGCTTTTTCCAGCTTTCCCAGTAGATAGCCAGGCTCAGATTTTCTCATAGCACTAAACATGTCTCACTCCTGGGACTTACTCCAATGGTGGAGGGGTAGTTTTGCTGCTTATTTTGTGTCACTGCACTTAACCACATGCTCTTTCAGGGCAGAAACTGTGTCTGATTCATTGTCATAGTGCTGCCCTCAACACAATACAATACCTGGTGGCTCATTAAACTTTTTCTTCCCTGAGACAAGATTTCACTATGTGGTTCAGGCTGGCCTTGAACTTGTGGCAATCTTCCTGCCTCAGCCTCCTGAGTGCTGGTATTATAGACATATGCCACCACATTAGGCTTCACTACTCTTCTTGAATGAGTTAATAAATGAATGGATTATGAATTAATTAATGAGGTTTACTCAGATGCACTGACATCTGATGCTGTTCAGTAGCAGTTGGACTCAGGAGTTAGGTTCATACTTTGATGGGAGGATGGATTAGAAATTTTGTTACTATGAACGAACCTCACAAGAACTGTTTTTCCAGAATGGGGTGGTTAGGAGTTTGACACTTCATGGACTGTCCTTGATTTAAATATGTTGTCCCCTTGTTTTACTTTGAAGGATGTAGAATTTGAGCTTTCTGGTCCCTTGCCAGCAATATTTCTGCCACATCGATAGACAGCTAAAGTCCAAAAAAAGGGAAGTGAAACCCCTTTTGCTCCACTTCACTCCTTTCTCAGTCTAACTTGGGAGGGACACTGGCAAAAACACGCCAGGGAGTCAGATGGGAAATGAAGAGAAGTCCAAAATCTTCATCACATGCAAGGATGTGAGGCAGGCAAGGGCCTGGGCCTGCTCAGCCTGGAAGTCCACACCTGGTGTGCATGTGGGTGTAGGAGGCCAGAGACAAACCGAGACCCCCACACACACCAAGGAGTCTCAGGGAACCGGATGCCTTGGGTGAGAAGGACTCCGCTCCAAACCACCCAGCAGTGGGCCTGGTAGGTAGTGAGCACCCCATCAGTGGAGGATGACTAACTTCCACATGGGGCTGATAAAGAAAGGCCAGAGCAAAAGATGAGAGACTGAACCTAGTTTACCATCAGAGTTGCCCTCCCTTGTGAGATGGTTGCTTTTAGGACAGGAAATAATCATTAAATATTTGCTCTGCCGGGCTCAGCAAAGGAAGGGTGGCTGCCACCTGCCTCAGAGACATCCATAGGTCTGCGCAGGTGTCTAAGGAGGGGCAAGAGGATTTTGAAACTGGGTCAAGAAAAACTGGGGACCTCGGGCTGGGCTCAGCAGCAGATCTGGGGCTTCTAGTGGTTTGCAGAAGTGACTGGGGGATTGCCTGACATCCTCAAGGGGCTATTTTTGACTAAGAATGTTTCCATTGACTCATTGTACTATTCTTACAGTTTCTCGGTAGGCTTGAAATCTTCCAAAATGACTCTTTTAAAAAAAAACCAGATTACATTTTTCAGCACTGGGGATCAAACACAGGGCCTCCTTCAGGCTAAGCAAGCCCTCCACCGTTGAGCTACAGCCCCAACCCAACACTGATGTTTTGACTTAAATATTTCTGAGTGAAGCCCAGGTCTGTTTACATGTACCTCATTTCATACTCCACAAAATGTTCTCCCATCTGATACCTTTACAGCAGCCCTGGAAAGGAAGCAAAGCCAGAATTATCACATCCATCTTGTGTATGGGTAAACTGAGGTCCAATTAAGAAAAGTGACTTTTCTGAAGCCAAGCACAGTGGTGCACGCCTGTAATCCCAGCACCCAGGCAGCTGAGGCAAGATGGATTGCTGTGAGTTTGAGGCCAGCCTGGACTACATAGTGAGACACTTTCACAAAAACACAAAACAAAACAAACAAAAAAAGGCAGCCATGTCTCCAGTTCTTTTCTCTGCCTTTCACTACCTATTTGCTGTTCTTTTTCCCTTCTTTGTGTTTTGCCTCACCATTACCTCTGTCTCCTTCCCTCCACCCCTCTGCCCGGCCTTTGTTTTTCTCTTTACTTCAGCTCTTCCCTCCTTGCTTCAACTCACAGACTGGAATCACCTCAGCAAGCTGTCTAAAGCTTTGCTCAGTCTGGAAGTCTGCCAGGCCCCCAGCCACGCCACGCGTCACTCCGAGCTCAGCATCTCTGCCTTGAGCAAATCCTTTCCCAACTCCAGGATGCAGAGATTAACTCGGGGTGACACTCTGGCCTCCAACTGGTCCCAGATAAGATAAGGGTGGGGATGGGCCCTATAAACAGGTCTCCGTTCTTCCTCCAGGCGCAGGCCCCAGCTAGCTGACATCGCGCCTGCTCAGAATCAGCATGGCCGGCCGCCTGTGGACAGTTGCCCTGGCCTTGGCTGCCCTTCTCATTGTGGACAGGGGTGAGTGGACAGAACCTGAACTCTGCAGCTTGGTGTTGGTCAGTGAGCTTGGGGTGGGGACAGAGGAAAGCCTGGAAAACCATACCAGAACTCCGTTTTCCTCATTGGTCTTGTGTTTCACATGTGCACTTTCCTTTATGGTGGGTAAAGCCTGACTGGGAGAAAGAAACCTGACTCCAAATCCTGACCTCCATCCATAATTGCCACCCCTTCCCCCTTAGTAGGACTTCAGTTTTTCCAGCTGTAAGGTAGGAGGGGAGAGCTGCAGTATAGAGAAAAACAAAGGCCAGAGCAGAGGGGTGGAGGGAAGGAGACAGAGGTAATGGTGAAGCAAAACATAAAGAAGGGAAAAAGAACAGCAAATAGGTAGTGAAACATTTACTAGGCTGGAGGTGAGGAGGCAGGAGAATGTGGATCTCAGCCTTTAGGAGAAATGGGCAGGTGTGCTGGTTACAAGCTGGTGGGCGCTAAGAAAGACTCGGCCTGGCCTCTCTGAGCTGCTGTTCTGCTCTGACAGCCTCATTTGGGACTGAGCACAGCCATGTGAGTGTGTGGGATCCCCCCCCCACTCCTTGGGAGCTCTGGTGGGGAGCTAGACATACCCCTGGGGTGACCATCCTCAGGCCTGGGACATCTCAGCAGCCCTGCAACAATTGTGTCAGGTGCTGTCCTGGGACCTACACACATTAGTGATCAAAACAGAAAAAGCGCTGTCCTGATGGACAGTAAATCTACTGGGAAATAAGGAAAAGAAAACAGATAATAAGCACAAAAGTTATCATAGGCAAGAAGGCTGAGGCAGGAAAATTGCAAGTTTAAATCCCATCTGGGAAACTTAGGGAACTTGTCTCAAGATTTGAAAAAAAAACATTTTTAAGGACTGGGGATATAGTTCAGTGAGAAGCTGAGTAGTTGGTACTGGAAATAAACAGAGAGAGAGAGTACGGGAGGGAGGATACGATGTTAAACCGGGCATGGTGACTTAGTGAGACCCCATCTTGAAATAATGAAAAAGGCTAGTGATACATCTGGTTCAATCCCCAGTACCACAGCACCCCAGTACCCAAACCAGTATGTGATAAAGGGTAGGGGGCTGGGCCACGGGGCCCCAGGCAACGGGGCCCGGGAGGGGTTGGCAACCTTAACTCAGTGGAGTTGTCTCTGAGGAGCCGATGTGTGGGTAGAGCTGAAGAAGGTGAGGCGCAGTTACTTGGGAGAAAGGAATTCCAGGCAAGGGCCCCGAGGTAGAAGCATACAAGGAGCCAGGGTGGCTGGGTGAGTAAAGACGTGACCCCCAGCACTAGGAGATGAGAGAGGCAACTGGGAACTGCACTGAGTGAGGCACTTTTTCCTCTAAGCGAAATAGGAGGCACTGAAGGGGTGTGAGCAGTTATAGCTGAGAAGAACAGCTCTGGTTGTTAAGGATAAACTCAATGGGAGGCAAGGAGAACAGTTAGGACCCACACGGACAAAAGCCGTAAGGCCATAAGGCAATGCCTGGCAGGACCGTTCGCCAGCTGGGGACAGAGACCTGGGACCTGGGTATGAGGAACGGGTCTCGGGGCTCTGTTCAGTCGCAGGCAGCTCACCCCAGCCTGGCACCCGCTCCCTGAGATGTTCATTTGGGAACCTTTCAGGGTCTGCCTTGAAGAAAGAGTTCCTGAATACACTTAGACTCCCACTTGGCTCTTGTGAGAAGGTCCCCGAGTCAAGGTCATGGGAAGCTTGGGGATAAATGCAGTGGAAGAAACACTGAGCCCACAGGGGTCTGAATACTCCTCCCCCCAACACACAGTGGTCACTTCTTGACACCCCCCTTGTGCGGCATTGAGAGGATGCTGCATGGGGGCAGCGACATGGAGCCCAGAAGAGCAGTATCACAGGGAAGAAGTGGGCACCCAAGAGTGAGACAGCACGCGGTTTCCTGATGTAGCCCGAAGTCAAGTCTGCTCGGAACCGTGGGGCAGCACGGAGGGCAGCTGAGCCTTGACAGCTGATAACAGCCCACAGGAACAGACCAGGTAGAGGGACTGTTCTGCCAAGCGGGGAAGTGTGTGAGCCAGAGAGCCTGCTCCAGGACAGCAAGCAGAGGGAGCAGGGCTGAGGGACGTGGAGGGCACACTAGAAAGCAAACCGGGAGCACGGTCGGAGCAGTTCCCACAGCGCCTTAAACATAAAACTAAGGTGCTCAGTCCCCAGAGAGCTTTAGTGACCAGGACAGGCAGCTGTGCGAGAGCTGTATATTTTTTAATGTTTTGGGTTGTTTTGCCTAACAGTTATGTATCACAAAATGCATAAATCTTATCACTTAATAGATCTTATCAAAGGGCTTTGACAGTGCCCTGCATAACCCAAACCTCTGCCGGGATACAGAACATTTCCACCACCCCAGAAATGTCCCTCCTGTCCACTCACCCACCCCGCCCTCTGCTCAGAGGTGGCAGAGCAGAGCTGCTCCGTGCCCAGGGGCAACCACTGCGCTCACCTTTTCCAGCACAGCTCAGCTGGCCCACTCTGGAGCTCCACACAAACAAAATCACATGCTGTGGAGCCTCTTCTGTCTGCTTTCTTTCACTCAGCAAAATGTTTTTGAGATTCGGCCACATGCTGTATACTTGTTTCTGTTGCTGAGTAGTATCACGCAGGGTGGGAGTGTCACAGTTTATCCATCCTCCCATGGAAGGGCACTTGAGTCATTCTTAGTTTGAGCAATTATGATCTGGAGTTTTGTTTTGTTTTTGTTTTATTTTGTTTTTTGGGAGGGGGTTGGAACTGGGAATCAAACTCAGGACTTTGCATTTGCCAGGCAGGCACTTGTGCTGCTGAGCTATGCCTCTGGCCCTGGAAGGGTTTAGGCAGTCGTAGCAGCAGGACTGGATTTACAGGTTGATGCCCCACAGCCAGGCATATCAGAGGTGGCTATCTGTCTCCTTTCACTCTGCCTTGGACATCTCTAGTATAATAATACCTCCAGCAAAGTGTTCCCTTCACACTTCCAGAGACAGGGTCTCACTCTTCATTATCCCACAGCACCCACGGCCAGAAAACCCTGCTCACAGGGAGGCGAGCAAGCTCCGCCCCCTCGGTGGACAGGCTCCGCCCTTTCAGGGTCTGTGCTGCCCCAGTGGGCAGGCTCTGCTCCCTTCTCAGCCCCAGGACGGCCCTGCAGACTGGAGGGAGCAGCTTGCTCTGCTCCCTTACAGCCACACTTCCTCCCACCTGCACCCTAGGAATGGTCTGGTTCCCACACCTGCCTGTCATACTTAATGTCACATCAGTTTGCTCATACCCTAAAAGCTGTTCAGCCAGACCTTCACGGGCACCACTGCGTGTGTGGAAAGAGCCAGGCTCTCGAGTGAGACCCATGTGCAAATCCTGGCTCTGCCTCAACAAACTGTTAACGAACTTTTTTTTTTTTTTTTTTTTTGGTCTGTCTTTTTGCCTTTTGAACCCAGGGCTTCCCACTGAACTACATCCGAGCCCTGTCTTTATCTTTGATTTTGAGACAGACAGTAAGCTGCCCTGGCTGGGCTTGAATGTGTAACCCTCCTTCCTTGGCCTCCCAAAGCACTGGGATTACAGGTGTGTGCCACCACACTTGGAACTGCTGGAACTCTTCTGGTGCTCTAAATCATTCAGATACCCCAGGACATCAGACGATAGGATCCACATGCCATTTATTGGGGAGTGGTGCCAATGAGGGCGCAGGAAGTTGACAGACCCACAGAAGGTTCACATGACCCCACAGAGAGCTCCGGATCTGGCAGGGCCCCTCAGCACTGGTCCAAATAGAGGCAAGCGGGATGGGACCTTTGTGCTCCATCAGTCCATGTGGCTCTGAGCTGTCTCTGGGGAGGGATGCAAATTTCAGTGAGCAGCACCATTCTCCCAGGCTAACTCCTAGGAAGGGACTTTCTGTGAGTAACTGACACTCCTAGCAGCTGAGGAAACGAGGGTGTCAGTCCTGCAGTGAGCGCTGGGTTGCTGGTCACCGATAGCATTCACTACGGCCTCTCTCCTTTCCTCTGAGTAGTACCAGAAGTATGAACAGTAATCATAATCACGTATGTGCAGTGACTGGCATGTATTAACCGCTGAATTATCATTGTCGTTATATGGAACACACATCCCAGTGGGATCAAGTGAAGAACAGGCTGAAAGGTCACCTCTTTAACTCTAGCCTTTCTGTCTCTAGTTATATAATCCAAGATCACATAAACTCATATCAGCTTTCCAGCAGCACCACTAACCTTTGCAGATTGAGCAGTGGCTGGGCCAGGTCTCCAGAGGAGAAACGGTACCCAGATCCCAGGGTGGGAACATACAAAGTCAGCATGACTTTTGTGTTATATGCTAGGGACTGAACCCAGGGGCCACATCCTCAGCCCTTGCCTGGAATTTGCAGTCCTGCCTCAGCTTCCAAGTAGCTAGGCTCACAGGTGTGCACCACCAAGCCCAGCTCACATCACCTAATTCTTGCTCTTTTGTCTTTCAGAAGTGATAGTGTCATCAGGAAAGTTCATTTCCTCCAGAATGGTAAGGCAGCCGGTCACTCTTCTGGCCCCCTGCAGAAAGTCCTCTCTTCCGTGCTAGGAAACCTGTATTGTTATTCTCCACATTCTTGCTCAGGTATCTTCAATGGTCCCAAATTATTCAGAGTAACCTCCTGAGCCTCCCAAGTCCCCCAGATTACCTCCTCCAATCTAGGGGGCCTAGCCCGCTCACCAGTACCCGAGCCTGCTCTCAAAGCCCTTGGGATCTGCCCCAACCTGGTCTCCTAGGCCCCTTCTCTGTGAGCTCTCCCCTTGGGGCTCTGCAGGACACAGCACTCTCTCTGCTTCAGGCAAAGTACGCAGGCTAGAATTCAGGCCCAGGAGGTGCCCTTGCACACAGTATGATCCTGGGGAGTACACCAGCCTCCCCAAACGCACTTCATCATTCATCCCCTCACTCTGAGAAGGCAAATGCAAGCCACACCTGAATCCTGATTCTACCTTGGCTGGGTCTCTCATGATTCCAAGGTGGTGGTGCTGGCATTCTTAGGGCACTCAACCCACCTCCTCAAGTAGGTTAATGAGAAGGCTCGCAGCCACCTTCCTAAGCACAGCCTCAGCACTTTCCTCACCAATTGGTCAGAACCTGGTTCCATTCACCTGGTGCCAGATAAAGAGCCAAATACAGTACTTTACATCCAATAAGTTCCAACTTAGGAACGAGTTGTTTGTAAGTTGGATTCATTCATAAGTGTGACAAAGTGAGTCTTATACATCTTTGATGCAAATATACAATGTAAATCATTAAAAAACCAAACATTCACACAAATACTGTAAATAAATTATTTTTATTTTTATAGCTACTTTAAAATGGTGGTACAGTAGAGTACAACTATAAATTATTTTTATTTTTATAGTTACCTTAAAATGGTAGCAGAGTATAGTACAACTAGCACATTAGGGGATTTCCTGGAGTGAACTGACAAGAAGAGAGTAACTAACTGGAGCAGAGAGGGTAGGGTAGAGTCATCTAGGCTAAGAAAAAAAGAGTTACTACTCAGACATCATAGGATCGATTTTTTTTTCAAGAGATAGACAGAACTAAACCCACCAAAAAGCCATTGCCATCAACATTAGATATGAATGAAATTTCACCATGCCTCCCATCTCCTACGGCTCATGATCCTTCAGTTCCACCATCTCCTACCTACCCTCCCCCTCCATTAGTAACCATCACACTGTACCATCAGCACACAGCTGCACAACCGTAACAGTGTCTGGCAGACACATGAGCTACTTCCATGATCTGTTTGCATCTACGAATGTTGGTAACATGAGGCCCATTCTTATCTGTGAAAGTTCCAAACTCAAATACTCATAAGCTAGGGACTTACGATATATTATTTTAATCAATGCCATGTGAAAGGAACACTAGCGTTTATAATGTTTAAAGATGAAGAAACATGTTCAGAGAGTGGAGCTCATCCAAGTTTACGTATCTAGTCAATGGTAGAACTCTCTAGAGCCCAGGTCGTCACTGCTGCCTCCCTCACCCGATCCCCATTCTAGGCCCCACCTCGCTTGACTGATTTGTGAGCCTCAGGCATGGCCTGAAATCCTTTGAGACTGAGCCTCAAGCTCCCTGCCTCATTTTTCCAGCCTTTCTATACTGTCCTACCTTCCTGCCATGGGCTTGGTCGATCACCCAGGCCTGGGAAAGTTCAGGAGTTCCGAGGGAGAAAGGCCTCCTGTGAAGGACAGTGGCTCTGTCTCCTGGAGTTCCCAGGTAGACCAGCAGAAGAAACTCTAGTAGACTCTCTTGACAAATGTATGAACCAGCCCCAGGAGCCTGCAGGCACAAACTGGCTCCACACACACACAAATATGAGCACACGTCCGGACGTTCACACACCTGGGCTCAGCAGACACAGATGCACACCTAGTCACAGGCACACGTATATGGTCACATACACACACAGATGCAAACACACTCTGGTGCTCAGAGTGGCTGGTTTCACGTTCACTGGACTCAAATGAGTCTTCTTGAAACCCCTTCTCCTTGCCTCTCAGGCTACAAGAAGGGTCCCTGGGTCCTTGCCCACTCCTCCTAAATCTGAGTCCCCTCCCTCTTCTCTGTCCCACAGCCTGTCTGCGAGCACAGGGCAGAACCTCCAAATTGTCCCCAGACACCTAATCTCATCTGTGGCACTGATGGGGTCACATACAACAATGAATGCCAGCTCTGCTTGACCCGTATGTAAGTGCCCCTGCCTCCTTGGGATGGCCCATCTCCAGTGCACACAAATCTGAAAGGAGCAGGATTTGACTTGCCTCTTCCTCCACACATACTTTGCCTGAGAAGACTCTTTGAACCTTACTCTCTAACAGGAGGAGCCAAAGTGTGATTCAAGAAAGGACTCAGGTGCTAAGCAGCAAGCGGAAGCAGACTTTGGTGGAAGCAGAAACCTGTTTTGTTTCTTGAGACAGGGTCTTGCTGTTCATCCAGGCTGTCCCTGAACTTGTTAGGTAGCTCAGCTTGCCTGGAACTCAATCCTCCCACCTCAGCCTCCAAAGTGCTGGGATTACTGGTGTGTGCCACACCTGGCAAACCCAGGGTTCTTTTCCTTGTTCTGCTGGGCAATCTCATTTGTTTTCATTCCTCGAGCCAAGAATTATTTATTTATTGAGCCCCTATTTTGTGCAAGCCACTGAGGATAGAATACATCACAGTAAGATAAGACAGTAGTACTTGCCTTCTGGAGCATAGTTGGTCTAAGGAGGAAGCCAGGCTGAGGACAGCTAATTACAGCACAGAAGTTCAGGGCTGGCCAGGTGTGGTGGTATATATCTGTAATCCCAGCACCTGAGAGGCAGAGGCAGGAGGGTCACTGATTTCCAGGCCAGGCTGAAATACAAAGTGAGTTTAAGGTCAGCCTGGATTGCATAGTGAAACCTTACCTCAAAAGGACAAACAAACACTTTTTTTAAAAAAATTTGAAACAAACACTTTCACTGAAACCACTGTCAAGAAATTAAAAAAAAAAAAAAAAGAATGCTCAAGGCTCAGGTGGAACAGAGTGCCAGGGGAGCAAGGAAGGGGCAAACCAGGGAAGACTGCCTGGAGGATGGCAGTACCTGTGCCCAGCCCTCAGGAGGGACAGCAACTAGCTAGACAGAAGAAGGGAAGGTCATTTCAAGTAGGAAAAGGTAGATGCAAGGCCTGGAAGGAAAGAACACTTGTACAAAGGAAAGTATAAGTCTGGACACGCTGGAGTGCAGTTTGGGGAGAATGAGGCAGAGGCGGTGAGGAGGGCCGGTGCGTGGCCTTAGTTCATTAGTTCATCTACTTCACCTCAGGTTCTTCACCAGTAAAATCCATAGTTAGTCTAGAGCTAAATGAGATTCTGGAAGAGAAACTGCAAAGCTCTAGACAGATGTGGTATGAGGAAATATAAGGAGAAACAGGGCATTGTCCTGGCTTTTAAAAAGATCGTGATAACTAAAGACACGTGGTTGAGATAACTTGTGGGTAGAATGACAAGGCTCCATCATTTCTGACAGGATGGGAAGGGGGAAGAGAGAGAAGAGGCAGGAGCCTTGGGCTTGTTTCTAATTTATGGGTGACTGACGGTGTCTTATATCAAGATGGGGATTATGGAGGTAGGAATGGCAGCTTTAGGGGGTGTCACTTGTAGCCGGCTGAGCCTCGTGCATATCCCAAGGCAGATGTGCAATGACCAGCTGCATGAACAGGCAGAGGGGTCCAGGCTGGAGACAGATCTAGTAGCCATCAACGTGCAGTGATGGTTGAAATCTCCCAGAGGGAGGCTACGAAGAGGCAAAGGTTATAAAGGATGTACCCGTGGACCGACCCCTAGGACAGGGACGGCAAACCTTCTAGAACTATCACTGACACAAACAGCACGTTGCAGCACTCTTGCTCTAGGATCTACCCTCCATTGGTAGGGAGTTCAGAGTGTCCAGATGGACTGAGCCTGGTCCTTGAAGGTACGTGACAGCTTCCACAGAGACAGCCTCATCCTTGTTTCCTATGATTCCAGAAAAACCAAAAGAGACATCCAGATCATAAAGGATGGCGAATGCTGACCCCGAAGGAGTGACTTAGGCCATGAAGCTTTAAGCTGAAGCACAGCAGTGGGCAGGAAAATGTGATGTAAAATAAAAGATCACCCCAATTGGCAATGTGGACCAGTGTCTTGGGGACTCAGACAAGATCTTGCGCGGTTTGCCCTGCTGTAAATCTGATGTGCAGCTCCTCTCCACCCCTCTGATGCTCAGCGCTGTCACATGTCCCCTCAGAGGTCCCAGTTATCTTCTGCCTCTCACATTTCTCAGTGCTCCTGCCTGCCCAGCCTGCACTATTAGGACAAGGATCTGAATGAGATCAATACCCTTCAGGGGTAGAGCTCAGCCTCCCCCATTCCCTTCATGGCTTTCTGCTAGGTGTGACAGACTTGTGGAGTATGCAGAGACAACGAAACACAGCGACCTGACCCAGGCACATGTGTACTCAGGGTGTGTACACAGTACAGCTGAACCACTTATTGTAATATTGAACTAGGTCTTTAATACTCAAAACCAGAAGCTGCTCCAAGCATTCTGAGTGCCCCCCGCCCCTTGGCCACTCTGATTGCCCCCTGCATCCCCCAGTGTTCAATGTCTAGGGTTAACTCATGCCCAGGAACAAGACTTCCAGACCTGCTCTGCTCTGTAAGTCAGCATCCCCTGGCTGGTTGGTATTAAAGAACTCCAAGCACACACGCACTCACACGATGGCCTGTGAGGACCCACAGCATCCAGAAATCCCTTGAGACCCAAGCTTGTGGTGTATGCCAAAGCCTGCAGGAGGAAGTGTGTAGAGGCCTGGCCAGGTGGGAGCAGTTTCACACAACTCAGATTCTGCCCCAGAAGGCAGAACAGTAGGTAATGCTATGGGATGGGCCGGATGTGGTGGCACATGCCTGTAATCCCAGCACTTGGGAGGCTGAGGCAGAAGGATTGCCTTGAGTTCTAGGCCAGCCTGGACTACCTAGTGAGTTAAAGGCCAGTTTAAACTCCATAAGGAGACCCTGTCTCAAAAGACCAAAAAAAAAAAAAAAAAGAAAAGAAAAGAAAGAGGAAAGCAGGGCAGGGAAGCAAGGAGCCAATACTCCCTGATCCACTAAAATGCGAACACCAGAAGGGACTGTTGCTGATGGACTCACAGATGACAGGAACTAGGTCATCAATAGTCCCCATTGCCACTGCTGATAAACTTGCCTCCCACCTTCATACGAATGAAATAGGAGTAAGTTTGGCTGTGAGAGACAGAAAACCAAAATAGTAGTGGCTAAAGAAAACAGACGTGTGCTCCTATATTGTGATTCTCAACACTTCCTACCTCAAGGTTCAAAACGGCTATTCCAATTCCAGCTGTCACATCCATATTCCAGACCACAGGAAGGAGGAAACAGTGTACCACCTGCCATATATCACTGAAAGTGTCTGGCCACAATAACTCTAATAAAACGTGGCCCATCCAGGCATGGAGCACACGCCTGTAATCCTAGCTCCTTGGGCAGCTGAGGTAAAAGGATTAAAAATTTGAGGCCAGCCTGGAAACTTAGCAAGATGTCTCAAAACAAAAAGTAAAAATGTAGTTCACCAGTCTGTATTACAGTGAGATCCTGTCTCAAAAAAAGAAAGCAAGCAAGAAAGGAAGTTCAGCGGTAGATGTGCCAAATCCTTGTAGCCCAAGGCCACACAAATATCTATATCATATCTATATCTATCTATATCTATATCTATATCTATATCTATATCTATATCTATATCTATATCTATATCTATATCTACATTTACAGACAGTGAACTATTAGCACTGAAGCTGGGCTGGGCCTGGAGCCTCTTCCACTTGTCTCTATCAGCTCCTGCTCTAAGGTCTGACCCATCCAGTCCTAAACTCCTGGGACTTCAGAGAATTTCTTTCTGCCAGATGAAGTGAGTCTCAGGTGGCCTGAGGGAGCCACTTTCCAGGGAGCTGTGGTAAAGAATGGGGTGACAGCAGCTGAACAGTTTAAGAGGGACTCCACCACACACAGTCACTCTCAACTTTAACATAGACTCTGTTTGGTGGTGGTGGTGAGGTCTGTTTCTGGTCTTTTGTTTTTTTCTTTTGGTACCAGGGATCGAACTCGTAACCTTGCACTTGCCAAGCAGGTGCTTATGCTGCTGAGCTAAATCCCCAGCCCTTTTGGTCTTTTTTTTTGAGGCAGGGTTTCATTATACAGTTCAGTAACATAAACTCTGACTAGAGGCACAAAAAGCTTTTCCTTCTCATATCTCATCAATCAAAACAAAAACACTATTGCTGGGTATAGTGGCACATGCCTGTAATCCCAGCACTTCAGAAGCTGAGGCAGAAGGATCTCGGTGAGTGCAAGACCCCCTTGGGATACATAGTGAGTTCGAGGCCAACCTGCACTAAATAGTGAAATCCTGTCTCAAAGAAACATAAAACAAAGCAAAAACATTTTTCTGCTTGATAACAGGGACACAAATGGGTTTTAATAGCAATGATAGTTGGCAGAAATCCACAGAAAACAGTTTCAAATGAAATGGAGATGTCAGACGGAGAGTTATCAGAAATGCCCTTGAAGGAAACACGTGTCACTCCTGAGAAGTTTCTGGAGCATCATGCCCTGCTTACACCACTCTTCTGGCTCCCTTCCCTCGCCCTTTCTGAGCTTGGTTCTGGCTTGCACAATGGGCTCTAGGCTTTGAAGATCTGCTTGAGGACAAGGAAGCCCACTCACCAACCACAGGCACCATCCCAGGAAGGGCCCTGGTATCTCGATACCTGTGGCTGGACAGGTCACTGGGAGGAGAGGACAGCATCTCTAAACCGACAATCTGTCCAAATGTTTTGGAATTGGGTCACAAGGGACACGGTGAATTACCTGTGTGCCAAACACCTAACTAAATGCAACTTCCTGATGACTCTGATTTTACAACTACAGGGACTCTGAGACCACAAGGTTAAGAAAGCCTTTATGTGTCTAAAGACAGGGTGCCCGATAAACTCAACACTAGAGCTAAATGGCCCACAGAAAGCGCCTGGAGGTCAAAAGAGCTGTAGTACATGGGCAGGGAGGCCCTTCCCAGAAAAAGTGGTGCAGGACAGCACAGCCACACAGAGGCAGAACAAGGAAACAGAGACCAGCTCTACTTAAGGTTGCAAAGACGGTACGTTTTCATTGAGAACTGGTGTAGTACAAAAATTGACACTTGGAGGGTGGTCTCTGGCAGCTCTGGAGAAACAGACAGCTCCTCTGCAGAGAGGGCAGAGGCTGGTACTGCTCCTCATGGCAGCAGTGCCTCTCTCCACTGCACCTCACTCAGCAAGGGCCACGTTTGTAGACTGCAGCCGCTCCGTCTCTTGGCAGATGTTCTCTTCCACAGTATCGCACTCAGCTAGGAACGCCTAGAAGACAGACACAGCAGTGAGGGCCTGCTGTGAGCTAGCCAACCACTGTCCAGCCTACTCCTGGCCACTCTGAAACCAGTGGGTGAGACTACACAGCCTGTGCATGGGCAGGGGTGGGTATCCTGCCTAGGCTCCCAGGTAAGGAAAGTGAGGGAGAGGAAGTGTAGACCTAGGAATTCTGACCACGTTCTAGGCCAATAACTCCTGAAAAGGTCATACAGATGGGAGTGTTCCCTCAGGACCACAGTTCTGCAACAAAACATGAAAGGTGTCAGCACTCTGCTCGCCAGTGAACTTCTTTAAATAGTTTAAATTTAACTGCAACTATAGGGACATAAAGTGGACTCTTCTCTGATGCTGTGGGTTCATGCTGTAAGTAAACAATAACTAAAAAGTCCCATGCCATACACATTTCTACACCACCCTACTTTGAACAGATAAGCCCACGCACAAACTAATGCATTACAGTCTGTCATGCATTACCACACAACTCACCTGAACCTTTTTCACCAAGCCTTTCCTCTTTAGCCTACTGTCTTTGAAATTTTCTGGTAGGATCTATGGAAGAAAAAGTTGGCATACAAATAATCTTCAGTGACAACAATGCAAGACATATCAGAAACATAAAATATACCAAACAGATTACTGATGTGAATGAAATGTGTATCTTTAGGAATCATTTTTCTAGGTCTGTCACCTACACAGCCCTTTTCCACAGCTCTTGTCCCCATAAAAGGAACTTTGTTCTCAGTGTCTGGGCCATAAAAAACTGATCTGGCCAAGCATAGTGGCACACGCCTATAATCCCAGCACTTAAGAGGCAGAAGATTGCCAAAATTTCAGGGCCAGCCTGGGCTACACAGTGAGTTCAAGGCCGGCCTGAATTACATAGTGAGACCCTGTCTCAAATACACTCGCACACCCCCCCCCCCCAAATGATCGTAACACACTCTGTTCTTTCACTGTTTCCTGTGATGTCATGCCCTGGCCAGATCATGTACCAGGGAAAGCGCTTCTGCTTCTTTTTTGTAACACACCCTCACTGTCCAGAGAATCCTGAGTCGAGAGTAGTTCACTCTTAAGAATAAAGAATAGGGTTAGAGCTACCACTACTGTCATCTGTAAAAGAGAATCCAGGGTCAGTGATTCAACAGCTTCACAAGATCTAGGCCTGGTAGAATTCTGTGTAGGAAATGAGCTCAGGGGAATCATTAGTTACCTGAGCGCCAGGGAAAATGAAACCATGTGTTTCTTTGACCATGAGATCATGAAATACTTGAATGCCAGTTTCATCACTAGAGATTTCAGTTACATACACACGTACATACATATATGCAATCAAACATTTTATGCCCACATGCACACACACACACACACACACCCTTTTTAATATGACAAAAGCCCATGTTGCTGAGCTATCAGTGCCTAAAGATCAGGAACTGGCCACTCTTCTGTGCACTCGTCCAGGATCAAGCATGGTATCTGGCACATAGAGGTAGATGTTCAATATTCTCAAGTGTTATGTCTGCTCATGCAATAGGAGTGTGCTACTGAAAGAGTGAAACTGACTGAAATACTGCCATGGAAAACTAATTCTTCTGAGCTGAATGTTTATTTACCATTGCATCAATCTCCTCCAGGATCTTCATAAACTGTTCAATTGTGGCTTTTACTCTCCTATCAAGTTTGTAGAGAGCTTCAGCTTGCAAATCCTTGGCCAGAAAACCCTATAGAGGAATAATGCATTACTGGAAACGTTGCTTGAAGCTGATGGAAAACTCCATGCCACAGTACTGATGAAGCAATCATACCCCCAGTCCACCACTGTTGTAACAGGCCAGGCTACATCTCAGACCCACAACTTTATCTCTTTGGAAAAACAGAAAGACTGCTCTTAGGCCAGTCCAATAACTCTAGCAGGCAGCAGGTGTGTATTTGACATAAACTGTTAGGCTTCAAAAGCTTCCTGTGGCCTGGCTCTGATGATGCCCCCAGTGCCAAGTGTGCACCTGCACAAAGGGGCAGACAGACGCACAGGTTTTAGGTTCTGATGGGCCTGTGCTTGAATCCTGACTTATGCCTTACAAGTAATTTTTATTTTCTGTGTTAGCACCAATATGTGTATTTAAAATTTCTACATAGCTGGACATGGTGGCACATGCCTGTAATCCCAGCACTTAGGAGACTGATGCAGGAGGGCTGCTGCAAGTTTGAGGCCAGCCTGGGTTACATGGTGAGTTCAAGCCAGCCTGAACTACATAGTGAGATCCTGTCTCAAAAAACAAAAACAAAATTCTATATAAGCACAATCATAATGAAAACACAGCACACATTCATCACATTAAAAATGAGGGAAGAAAAGGTGATCTTGAGCTATTCCTAATCTTTACTGGGTTTCAGTAACCCATCTCTAATATGAGAAATTGAATAGACCGACTCCCACCCTTACCACACTTCACTAAAATCAAGCTCAACATGGACCTTTTATGAATCAACAAAATGTTCTTTGCTTTGCCAAACACAACACAACATCATAAAATGTGAGAAGTCACCTGTTCTGTTTCAGACACTACATGATTCTAACCTGTCAGGTGTCATCCCATGAATACAAATAGATACTGGTTGGGGCCTAACAGAACAGTGACAATAATACTTTAAAAGTACTTTTTTTTTATTTTTGCAGTGCTGAGATTGAAACCAGGGTCTTGAGCATGTGGGATAAGCACTGTACCGGTGAGCTATTCCCCCAGCCCTAATAAACACTTTTAATTCTCACAACAATCCGGAGGAGGAAATACCACATACGTGCGACAGGGCCATAATTTGTATTGTTTGCTGCCAAGCAGCTCTGAACCACTGGTGATACATTGGGTGACATGGGACAGTCCCATCAGGTGGTATGAGCTGCTAGATGGGACAGTCCTGCATATACCACAGGTGGTTCAAGCTGGCGGGAACATGTTAAATGTTCCTTTTTACTGGTGAGAAACTTGAAACAAAGACAAACTTGTCAACAGTAAGAGAAAGGGCATGAGTTGGGGATGTAGTCAGTGGTAGAGAACTTGCCTAGCATGAGCAAGGCCTTAGGTTTGATGCCCAGCACTGACACTGACATGGAAACAGAGAGACAGAGATATAGATACCAGTATCTGAACCTAGGGAGTCTGACTACAGAGCCCACCCTCACAACCACAAAATCATTACAGAAGGTAGAAGGTCAGAGTTCATGAAGGATGTTACCTGCTGGATTCCAATAAGTTCTTTATTCAACTCTTCCAGGTGGTTAGCTATCTTCTCCACAGACTTCTCCAAATTTTTCAACTTCTTTAGTTCAACTTCTTCCTCTGGATTGCTCTAAAATGATGAATAAAATGAAGTAGAAAATCATCAAGACCTTTAAAAGCCTCTGATGGGGAGAAAATCTGACTACAGTTGGACTAACCCAAGCTAGAGGTTCTAGCTTTCTGCTTGGAAAAAAAATTGAAGGCTTATATATTAAGGTATTCTACCTACAAAGACTGTAGTCTGGACAGAAGGAAAATGTTAAATAAACATTCTTTTTTTTTTTTTTTTTTTTTTGGTACCAGGGATTGAACTCACAACTGCGTGCTTACAAGGCAGGTGCTTATGCTGCTGAGCTAAATCCCCAGTAAACATTCTTATGATGGTGCAGACAGTGGAGCCAATCTAAGTGCCAGATTGAGCCTCAGCCCTAGACTTACCAATAGCATATATGACACTGGAAGGCAAACAGATTATGATCAACACCTTTGAGGAGTCCAGGATGCCAAGATACGCAGAATTCCCCTATTCTTTTAAGTGGAATTTCTAAATGTTACCCTTCAATTGAATGCTCCTATTTAATATGAGAATGACAGTGAAGAATACTTTTGGTCTTTTTTGGTGGTACTGGGGATTGAACCCATGACCTTCACACTGAACTAATTACCAGTCCTTTTTTTTTTAATTTCATTTTTCATTTTAAGACAGTCTCACTGAATTGCTTAAATTGGTCTCAAACTTGCAATCCTCAGCTGGGCATTGTGGTGCATGCCTGTAATCCCAGCACTCAGGAGGCTGAGGCAGGGGGATTTCTGTGAGTTCAAGGCCAGCCTGGACTACAAAGTGAGTTCAAGTCCAGTCTGAACTGCATGGTGAGACCCTGCTTCAAAAAAAAAAAAAATTGCGATCCTCTTGCTTGACCTCCCAGTCTTAGTACTTAATGAATACTTTCACTGAACACTCACTACATACCAGGCACTATCCTAAGCATATTACCTGTATCTTTTTTTTTTTTTTTAAACCTTACCACAGAAGAATCAACCGTGCTGAAACTTGGGGGACAAACCAAGAAAGAAATGAGCCAGCCTTCCTGGTAAGTGGCACAAGCCACAGGCCCACCAGGGAGAGAACAAGTCAGTGTCTCCTGTGAGCCTACCAGCACTCAGGCTAAGAATCAACTGACCCCTGTGTCCTGTGTGTGTGTGTGTGTGTCTCCAGTTTAGAGGTCAGCTGGAGTTGATAACAACTAAGGTGCATAAAGCAACTAAATGTAGTGTTGGGTTGATTATGCTGACTTGGGGCCAGAGGTCTGAGCATCTCTTGGGAGGATGACAGTATGCAATATAGCAAATATGGGGGATTTCCTTCTATCTTGTCTTTGAAGACCAATATTGTTTTCACTGTTTTGCTTTGTTCTGATTAATTGTTTTGCTCTATTCAATATTCTGTTTTGATTGGTTTTATAGTGTTCTGGTTTTGGTTTGATTTTGCTATACCTGATTGAATGGACAACTACTGTGAAGATAACGAGATACACTATGGTACCTATTACTGTTATCCCGGTATCCTGCTCTGAAGTTCTGTACCAACTTCAGTGCATTGTCTTGATTGGCTTTGTTCTGTCTTGTTCTGTTGTATTTTACTATCTTTAAAATAAAATAAAATAAAATAAAAGTAAAATAAAATAAAAATAAATCTAAAACCTTACCATAACCCTAAGAATATTCTATTTTATAGATGATCAAACTGAGGCTTACTATAGTAACCTAAGGTCACACACTCAAACAATGCAGAGCAGCCTGAAATTCAGACCAGTCTCTGTATTTTCTGGAACAACTGCAATTGGAAGTCTCATAGCTTCTTCAAATTCGACTCATGGCTTCTGCTGCTGTTCATCCCCATTCTCCTCCCTGCCCTTCAGTAAGAAATTAAGACTATTTGGCCTTCTCCCACCTAAAAACTAGTAACCAGGGCAGGAAACTTCCTGCTTTGTTATACTATCCTCTGTTGTTTATTCTTCATGGCCAAATCCCAAGTCACAGTCTTCTGACAATTCCATGTCTGGCTTAGATTTCCTTCCGTTTTGCTAATCTCTGGCCCCTTTCTACTCATCCACCTCAACTGAGGTAAGGAAACTCCATATGCTCAAAAACTCTACTGTGCTACTTTGTCACAGTGCTTTTTTATCACCTGAAAGGTCAACTGCCTCACCTGTCACAAACTGAATCTTCTCCCTCCTCAGTTCTCTAGTCTGAACTTTTCTAGTCAAAGAGGTTTTTCCCTTCAGGGAAGATTCTAGTAAAAATGGTAGTTAAAGGGAGACAAGCTCTCCAACTTTTTTCCATTTTTTTGTTTTGAGATAAGTTCCCACTAAATTGTTAAATTGCCCAGGCTAGGCTCAAACTTGTAATCCTCCTACCTCAGCCTCCCAGTGTGCTGGGATTATATGCATGCACCACCACACCTGGCTCATGGCACAGTGGCTTCTAATTCTTAGACAAAAATCCAAATTAACAGGAGCAGAAAGGTACAAACAACAGAACAACGAAATTCGTAACTCTATCAAACAGTGACTATTTTTTTAAAGAAGTGTTTTGCCAATGCAGAATCTGGGCCCCCAATTTGGCCTTCTAAATGGAAACATGAATAAAAGACTTAGTTATTTGATTCTGTGGAATTCATGTGGAAAAAGACTTACCTTTTCCCCAATTAACATGACTCGGCAACCATTCTGTATTCCAAGCGCTGACAATGGCATCTCCATTTCCTTCAGAGATTTTCCTGAACAGAGAAGAAAAGTATGTTAACTATGACAATTGCATAACACAGAAAATAGATTTCAGCAAAGATACAGGAAACAGACAAATGTATTCACTAATGAGAAAAGGATGAATCGGTACAATCATTTTATTCTATTATTCTATTCTATTCTTTGGTACCAAGAATCAAACTCAGGACTTCATACTTACCAAGCAGGTGCTGTGTTGCTGAGCTACATCCCCAGCCCCAATATAACCTTTCAAGAAAGTGTCTTAATCCAATAATTTCACTTGAGATACTTATCCTAAATAACTGGACATGTGCCTACACAGCAACTATTACACACTACATTTTTTTTTTCTTTTTACAGTACCAAGAATGGACCACAAAGCCTTTATATTAAGCTATGTTGCCCCTCCTCATTTTTTTGAGATAGGCTTTCACTAAGTGGCTAAATTGTCTAGACTGGGCTCCAATCTTCAATCCTTCTGTTTCAGCCTCCTGGAGTGCTGGAGTAACAGTTGTGCACCACTATACCTGCCTTGGTACAATCTTATAATAGTGAGAAACTATAAAGAGCCACATATTCAAGTAAAGAGGGGCTGACTAATCATACATTTGTACAATAGACTCTGTGGCCATTAAAACTTATTTTTTTAGGACACTTCAATCACACAATGAATGTTGATGACCCAATATTATAAGGAAAAAAAAATGTTATCAAAAGGCCTGGGGTTAGAATGCAAAAAAAAAAAAGTTATAAGGGGCTTTATTCAAGGGAACATTTTCTTCTTTATGTTTTCTTCTATTTTAGAATTAATTTCTGTTGTCTTTATAATTTGGAAAATGTTTCTTATTTTTTGAGACAAGGGTTCTCTACATATTCCAGACTGGCCTTGAGCTCATTACATAACCCAGACTGTCCTCTAACGTGCAGTGATCCTCTTACCTCAGTCTCCTGGGTGTTAGCCAATTTTGTTTAAAACAAAATGTTTTTAAAAAGAAAACATAAGAAAATGCCCTATCAAATATAAATTAAAATACTCCATATTATTAAATTCTTTATAATGACTGATATCCAGTGAAATGAGTCTGCTCTTATCAAATTATGGATTCCCATGGAATTCCATGGGAATAATGGATTCCCATGGGAACAGGAAGAGAGACAAGGATAAGGAGAGGATAGGGCCTAGAGGAAATCAACATCATCCAATGGACCTGTCATATCCAGGCCCCTGGTAAGTTTGTTCAAACTTTTCTCTGAATCTGCACATTGCCAAGTGCTGGAAACACAGCATGATTCTGCCCTCTTGGAATTTGTTATCCTAATAGAGAAACAGACGTTAAGCAACTAAGAAAATTTCAGTACAAATTATACAGAAGTTGTAGTGTATACCTTGTGAACATAGAGGATATAACATAGCCAAGAGAAGACTGCCTATGTGCTTTTCAAAAATGGTGAGATTTCTACCATCATGCCAGTTTAAATCTGAGACCTGTCCAGATCCTTGAAAAATTCAGTACAAAGCAGGTCTTCAACAAGTATTTGTTGAACAAATGAATGAATAAACACTGTCCCAGTTTGAAAACTCAGTTACTATAATTTACAGATTTACCATAGGGTAAATCTGTTCTTCAGTCAAACAAGCTGAAAGCTAGAAGAAAAATACCTACCCTTAAATATGAGCTTTTGAAATGTCAGTGGGACCCCAGTAGCCTCTTCGACAGCCCAGGCCAGGTCTTGGACAATTGGTTCAGTTCGGCCCTGCTGAGCGGTAACATGAAGGTCATGCTTTTCACTGCCTGGGCAGAAACAGAAAAGCATTTGATGAATCAACTCTTTTATATAAACTAGTGTAGCAGACACTTTATTACATTAATTTTACCCAGTCTTCAAGTTCATATGCTACTCCAAAATGTCTTCCCTCATCTGTTTAGTTTTCCTCTCATGATCTGCTCCAAGATTTTTTCCCCTCCTATTTTAAGAACTTCAAAGATAGCTAATATTTTAAGCACTTATGCATAAGGAATTATACTAGATTCATTTCATGCATTATCTTATTTAATTATCAGAGAAGCTCCTTGAGTAGGTACTACTATTATTCTTTATTTCATAGACAAGCAAGCTAAGTTCAGTTTAGTCAGCACTTGGCCTATGGCAACTTAACTAGTGGAACAAGATTATGACCTTTAATCCAGCCAATTCCAAAGCCCACATTTTTCATCACAAGCTATCTGTTTGTGGTCTGGCTATCCTCTACTCCATTGTACTGGTTTTGTCTCCCTTGCTGCAATGTGCAAGAGACTGCTTCTTCCAAGATTCCTGCCTGACACAAACCTAAGTACACAGCAAATGTTGATCAGTAAAGGTAAACACAGTCAAAGAGCAGTGAATATTTTTTGAAGCACAAGTGCTGTTTGCCAAGTAGGTGGATACTGAGTAAATGGCCTATGTCCAGTGCATTCTACCAAGCCTTAAGTTCTCCCTACAATTCTATGATATGGGGGGCAGGGATTACCAACTCTACTTCACATAGAAGAAACCACAGGCTTAGAGAGGAGAAATCCACAAAGTCATTCAAAACTGAAGGAACTTGGCACACTCCTGCCTCCCCTATCTGGTTACAAGGAACCTGAAAGACTCACTGGAGAGTGTACTAACTTTGTTGAGTTCAGCTCCAAAAATGACTGGACTGCTGGGCCACTCAGTGGATGTGTAGCACCTAAGGCACTCAATAAACAAAGAAAAACCTGCCTGGGCCGGGGATTTAGCTCAGTGGCTTAAGCGCCTGCCTGGCAAGCGCGAGGTCGTGAGTTCGATCCCCGGTACCAAAAAAAAGAAAAGAAAAACCTGCCAATCACGAAGTTTAGACTCATTACAAACGAAGGTGTTCAGACACATTACAGTTGTACACAGCATAACCAAATACAAGCCTGACACAGACATACAGTAACTGCGCGAGCACACAAACACACAACTAGGTCCACCATCTTCTAACATCGAGGATCTACCAAGTAATCATAGACAAAATACTCCAATCACATGGAAAGGTGTGCAGACACAGGCCATAGACTAAAGCCGGCCTCAGAAGCAATCAAGAATCCACGGGACGACAGTACAAACACAAGGTCCCACGCTTCTGGACCAAACGTGGCCAAACCCACGCCGGACCTTCTGAGCCGCCACAAACCCACCCAGCTGCCCGGCGCTCACTGTGGGTGACGGTCACGTTAAGCTCGGCCGCCGCCATTTCCAGGGTCGGAGTCACCTCCTCGGGCCGGGTCACCTCCTCGGGCCGGGTCACTTCCTTGACCCTAGTCACCTCCTTGGTCTGGGCCACCTCCTTGGTCTGCGCCACTTCCTTGGTCTGGGTCACCTCCTTGGTCTGGGCCACCTCCTTGGTCTGGGTCACCTCCTTGGTCTGGGCCACCTCCTTGGTCTGGGTCACCTCCTTGGTCTGGGCCACCTCCTTGGTCTGGGTCACCTTCCTGGTCTGGGTTACCTTCTTGCTCCGGGTGGTGTGGGGACGGGCTTTCTTCTTCACCTGCGGCTTGCGAGCGCCGGCGGCGGCGCCCCTGGTGGATCGGTCATGTCCACTGACTGCAGTCCAGCCAGATGGACGCTGAGAGGAAGGAGGGCCGCGGTGGGCCAACGGGTCT
>PVJX010002642.1:45604-124361 GCA_004027295.1 Dolichotis patagonum
CCCACACAGGCCCCCTGGCTCCCGCCCACTGTATGCCCCCTCCCCCGCACTTTCCAAAACTGCGCTCCTTCTCCGGAAGCCCGAACTAAAAACCCGGAAAAAGGATCGAGAAAGTCCAGTGAGCACACTGCGCTTGCGCTTGGGAGGGCCGGAAGTTGAAAAGGAGAGATTCCGCTTCCGTTTCTAGTTTTCCCTCAGTGTTTGGTTTTCTTCGCGGCCGCCCAAAATGAACCGATTCTTCGGGAAAGCGAAACCCAAGGCTCCGCCGCCCAGCCTGACTGACTGCATTGGCACGGTGGGCATTTGACCATGGATGACAAGACCCAGGGCCTTTGACACTCCCGACCCCGCCCATTCGCGTCCTCCGGCTGCTGCTGCTTCCTTCCATTCCCTGTACCCGGCCCTTTACATGTCCGCCCTCTCCATCCGCCACCTTCGTCCCTCCATCCCTGTCTCCCAATTCCTGACACCATAAACCAGGGACCCTCTACCTCATCAGCCCGTTCTGATGTCCATCGCGGTGTCTGCTCTCGCCTTGGTCCCCTCACCGCAACCTGCCTGAGGCCCATATTCCGCTTCCCACCTTGACCAGCTCAATCTCTTACTCGCTTTTCGTCCTCTTCCATATCAGGGCCCTTTCAGTGATATCCTGAATCAACATATCTGAAACTTAGCCCAGAGTCTCAGTAACACAGAACTCAAAACCTTGTCCCCTCAGATTAAACCACCACCCCTACTCTAAGAAATGCATTGTGCCACCGTCTTAGCCTGTGTCCACTGGGCACCTTCTTGGTGAACTCCACCCTGACCATTCTGTGATTGTCAGGAAATCTCAACAGCCTAGTGATAAATTCTTTTCTACTTCACTCTTGAGAAGTACCTGCTATATCGAATATAGGGAAAAGTAGTTTATGAAAGCCCCCCCAGGGAATCACCTACCACATCAAGCAAAGCACTGTTTTCCATCCTACACAATAGGCTTTGTTTCTTTCTCCATGTTCCTGTCCGGACTCTTCCCGTATAAATATAATATAATATCTACTACTAATTTCCTATTTTACCCCAAGGTGGACAGCAGGGCAGAATCTATTGATAAGAAGATTTCTCGGCTGGATGCTGAGCTAGTGAAGTACAAGGATCAAATCAAGAAGATGAGAGAGGGTCCTGCAAAGGTAAGGTAGGCAGCATTTGCTGCAGAACATACTATGACAGTCTAAGCACCTATGGAAATAAGGCCTGGTGATAGGGGCTGGTGAAGAATACAAAAGAGATACAGTCTGTTAAAGAAAAATATGCATAAAGGTGTATCCTTCGGGGAGAAGAGTTTGCAGTCAGATATGAAAGAGAGGTTGGACTTGGATTTGTGAAGAGAAGGTGCTGATCACATGTTCAGAAGCATGTACCTGGGAATGAACATATTGTACCGAGAAGGTTATAATCTGGAGAGAAGGGCTGGGTGGAGCTCATATCCAGTGAGTTGCCAGGCTGGTCAGATTAGGTAGATATTGACTAGTTAATGAGTGGCTCACTGGGAAAAAGCACTGAATTAGGCGTGTGGGACCAATATTGTAGTGCTATCGCTATGACTACCTACTAGCAGTGACTTTGATAGAGTGACTAACTTTCTGCTTCTGTTAAGTGGAGCATAACGTATTTAAGCACAAAGACTAGATGTATACCATCTTTTTCCAGTTCCATAACTTATTAGGCATAAAAGGGTATAATATGGTGCTTTTTTTAGCAGCACATATACAAAAGGGGATACTATGTACTTTATAGTATGAAGATTAAGTGCAGTAATTCATGCGATCTATGGAGCACTAGATCTATAACATAGTATTCAACAAATACTAGGTATTATTTGAAAGATAATAATACCTGGTTTTTCTTCCTTATTGGAGAAGACAGATAAAACAACATATGGAACATTATATAAAGGGAAGGTACCAGGTCTGGTGGCACAGACCTATAATCCCAGCTCTCTGGGAAGCTGAGGCAGGAGGTTCATGAGTTTAGCTCAGACTGAACAACTTAGCAAGACTTGGTCTCAAAAAATAAAAAAGATTGGGAATAGGGGGCTGAGGATTTAGCTCACGGCATAAGTGCCTGCCTTGCAAGTGTGTGGTGGTGAGTTTGATCCCTGGTACTGATAATTAAAAAAAAAAAAAAAAAAACTTGGGGATATATCTTAGTATAAAGGCTTTGGATTCAATCCTCAGTACTGCAAAATAATAGGAAAAGAAAGATTTTTCTCTTTCTCTGATAGTATGGAATAAAGAACAGAGGCAGAAAAGCCCATCTAGATTTGAGATAAAAGCCTACACCATAAGGGCCAAGGATTTAGCTCAGCAGCGTAAGCACCTGCCTGGCAAGCACAAGGTCATGAGTTCAATCCCCAGCACCAAAAAAGGAAAAAAAAAAAAAAAAGCCTACACTATAGTTAGTAGTCATGAGAATAAAAATAAAAAGAAAGGGTCAGTTTAAAAGGCAGCAGAGTTGTTTGAAACACAGTAAAAGACAACATAGAAGAAAGATAAGGTTGATGTAAAGGTTCTCAGCCAGAAGTAAGAGGTCACTGGGGCCATATTTAGACATTTCCAAGGGAAGATAAGATTGTAGAATCTAGATTGGGTGCAGTGGCGCACAGCATTTGGGAGACTGAGACAGGAGTATTGCGAGTTTGAGGCCAGCCTGGGCTACATACTGAGTTCAAAACCGGCCTGAAGTGTGGAGCAAAACTCTGTCCAAAAAAAAAGATTGAAGAGTCTGGATATGTTGAAGATGGGCTCAGTTGGGCTCTAGAAGTGGAAATATGATATATTATGAAAAGGAAAAGTAGGTGAGGACACTGAAATGTGAGATGGAAGGACAGACAGGAGTTAAGGCTTCATCAGAGACATCTGTGCCTCGCAGAGAATGAACAGAAGCCACTATGTCTGTTACTTTGAAGAAGAAAGTAAGTAGGCATGTAAATTTAAGGGTATGGGAGATTTCTTTTACTATATGTTTTCTACTTTTGTAAAAAAATTAAATCTGTTTTTCTCCTCAGAATATGGTCAAGCAGAAAGCCTTGCGAGTTTTAAAACAAAAGCGAATGTAAGTTATGTGAATGATCTCCTTCCTTCTAGCAGCTTTAACTAAAGGAAACCCATCAGCTTTTCATACTATTTTCTAAGCATTCTTGATAAGATTAAAAATGTTCATTAACATATAACTACATGCAGTTAGCTGACTTTCCCTCGCCCTCAACATTTACAGCCATATCTGTGGTAGCATTGTCTATCTAATTAAAATCTTTTGCCATGATGGAGATGTTTTATGTCTGTATGTCCAAACCAGTAACTATTAGCTTCTTGTGGCTATTGGGTACATAAAGTGTGCTTAGTGTGACTAAGGAACTGAAATTTTAATTTTACTTCTTTAATTTTAATTTATGTTTACGTGGCCATATGTGCTTAGTGACTATTATTTTGGATTGGCCAGATCTAAAGGATTTGGTTCCTCTGTTACTTACCTAGTGTACTCTTTTTGGTTTTGTTTGTAAGAGAATATTTATTCCGAGCTGGGCATGGTGGCTCACGCCTGTAGTCCCAGCACTCAGGAGGCTAAGGCAGGAGGATCGTTCGAGTTTGACACCAGCCTGGACTACAAAGTGAGCTCAAGACCAGCCTGAACTGCATAGAGAAACCCTGTTTCAAAAAGAAAAAAAAAATTATTCCTTCTCACAAGAATGAATTTTTTTTTAAATTACATTGCTGAGGCTTCTTGTGTGCTAGGCAAGTGTTATACCACTGAGCTGCACCTCCCCAACCTTTATATTGAAATAGGTCTCACTGTGTAGTCCAGGGCTGCCCTTACACATGCGATCCTCCTGTTTTAGCTTTCTGGATGATAACATTAGAGATGTGTGCCACCATACCTAGCTCACTTCAGCCCTTTGATTTTAGGACAAGATCCTGTCAAGTTGCCAAGGCTGGTCTTAAACTTGTGACTCTCCTGCCTCAGCATCCCATGTAGATGGAAGTACAGGTGTTGCTGACATTTCTGGCTTCACTACAATAGATTTAATTTGCTTTAGGTGACCCATGTCCCAGTGCTTAAGAGAAGCCAAGTAATTTCTTTAGTGCTGAACCTTGAGAACCTCTTAGCTGATGAGATCATCTGCAGGGTTGTGGAGGTCAAGCTTAATCAGCTATTGTGGAACCAAAAAAAACTGACTTTCTGTATTCCAGTTTTTACGGGGCTTTTTATTGTATATCAGGTATCATTTTCCTTTAGGTTATATCACAGTGGAAAAAAGAAATCAGGCCTGTTGTGAGAGTGTGGCAAAAGTAGTAATCTTACTTGGTGTCACTACAGTTTTTAAGTTTTTTTTTTTTGTTATGAAAGGAATACAAAATATAAAAACAGAATACAAGCTCATTGTAGAAGAAGAAAATTCTAGAAATAACCTTTAAAATACCAATTTCTTGCAGTTCCATTTCTCTGATTATGTATACATATATATGTGTACATCTAACTTTTAGAGAAAAACTTAAATTATAGTATATCTACTAATATGCAAGTCATCATTTCCATTTAATGTTTGTTTGTTTGGTTTGGGCTTTGTTTAGTTTTTATTTTTAGTGTTTTTCGGGACTGGTTCTCACCGTGTAGTTCAGACTGGCCTTGAACTCACTATGTAAGCCAGGCTGGCCTCAAACTCCTGGTAATCCTCCTGCCTCCTCGAACTCCAGAGTGCTGGGATGATAGGTGTACACCACCACATCTGGCTTTCATTTAATTTTATATTTTGAGCATTTTCCTGTCCTTGTGGCTATTCTGTAGAAACTTTATAGTTTTTAACAAAACAATCTACCATTTGCCTGCATTATGAATTACTGTTTTCCTTCTGATTAGGTAGTGAGATGTTTTCTAAATATTGTGTAAGAACCATAGTGACATCAGTCTTGGAGGTAGTATATGATTTGAAATAAAACTTTGTTTTATTTTATTTTTTATTTTTATGTTTTGGTTCTGGGAATCAAACTCAGGGCCTCATGCTTGTCAGGCAGATGCTGTGCTGCTGAGCTATATCCCCAGCCCAAAACTGTTTTAAAGAACATTTTAAGCACAAGACATATATTGTTAGATGGCCTTATTATGGGTACAAGGTTAATGAAATCTCAGGGAATTCCATCTAGAGACAGAGGTAGAAGGATTGTGAGTTCAAGGCCATCCAGGACTGCCTAAGGAGTTCCAGGCTAGCCTAGACTATGTAAGGAGACAGGTCTCAAAAAACAAACAAGAGGGCTGGGGATTTAGCTCAGCAGCATAAGCACCTGTGTGGCAAGTGTTAGGTCGTGAGTTCATTCCCCAGTACCAAAACAAAAAAAAAAAACAAGAAAGCAGTGTAATCTCCTGGAAACACATTTATATGAAGAAGTGTAAAAATACTCTTGTGCTCCAAGTGTTTTTTCTGAAAATTTTCCATAGGATATAATTATAATGGTATATGAAGATGTGGGCTGGGCATAGTAGCTCACACTTATAATCCCAGCACTCAGGAAGATGAAGCAAGATGATCAAGAATTAGAGACCAACATAGACAATTTAAGCAAGACCTTGTCTCTAAACAAACAGGAGGCAACTGGGCCTGATGGTACATGCCTATAATCCCAGTACTCTTGAAGGGAGGCCAAGGCAGAAGAATTACAAATTCTAGACCAGACTGAGCAATTTAGCAACTTAGCGAGACCCTCTCTCAAAATAACTAAAAGAAAGTGCTGGGAACATAGCTTACTGCAGGTCCTTGGTTCAATCCCTAGTGCCAGGGAAAAAAATTGGGTATGGTGCCACATGCCTATAATACCAGCACTCAGGGAAGCTGAAGCAGGAGGATCACAAGTTCTGGCCTAGTCTTGGCAACTTAGATTTTGTCTCAAAATAAAGAATTTTAAAAAGGGTTGGGATGTAAGTTTAGGGTGAAGGCTATACACTCCCTAGTACCACACACATAAAAAGGGGAATCGTTGGATAAGGGATGTAGCTCAGTAATAGGAATACTCACCTACTATCATAAGGCCCTGGGTTTGGGGCTGGGGATTTAGCTCAGCGGCATAAGCATCTGCCTGACAAGTGCAAGGTCGTGAGTTCAATCCCTGGTACTGCCAAAAAAAAAAAAAAAAAACTTCCCATAAGGCCCTGGGTTCAATTCCCAGTCACACACACACACACACACACACACACACACACACACACACACAAAGATAAATAGCAACATAGGAAAAAGTAAATAGTATGATATTAAGTAGAAAGTAGAAAGCAGTAGTGTTAAAACTAAACAAGTGCAGAGAAAAAGACTGCAGAGACTGAGAGGAATTAATTGTTAAGAATTTTGATCATTTTATGACAATTTTGTTTAGTATTGAGAGTGCTTTCTTCCCGAAGATGTCTGTCTGGTTCATGTTTACCATTCTCAATTAACTCTTATAAAGGTATGAACAGCAGCGGGACAACCTTGCCCAACAGTCCTTTAACATGGAACAAGCCAATTATACCATCCAGTCATTGAAGGACACCAAGACCACGGTATCCCAAAGCACTTTGTTCCTTTTTTTACTCCCACATTTGTACTTTTCATGTTTTTTAAAGTTAGTTTAACCAACGTGACTTCTTTGGACATTGTGCTTTCTTTTTTCCTTTTTTTCTTTTTTAGGTGGATGCTATGAAACAGGGCGTAAAAGAAATGAAGAAAGCATACAAGGAAGTGAAAATTGACCAGATTGAGGTGAGGTATATGCTAGTTTCTGCGAGAATGTGCACACTACTTTCTGAAAGGATCCAAGTGAATGTATATGTGATGGGAAGAGTGCAGAAGAGGGATTGAATCTCAGGCCACCATCTACCAGTGTAGCTTCAAGAAGAGTTACCAAAGGTCTCACTTTCCTCACTGGTAGTGCAAAGATCCTAACACCACATCCTATATAGTGATATGCAGATGAAATAAATGAGCTAGTATACCTACATTATTTTAAATAGAGTAAAACATGCAGTGCTTGGCACATAGTAAGTACCCAGTAGTTACTTCTAACTTAAATGAGCTTTTGTTTATTTCCTCAACTGATACTGCTGCCTCTTTCCCAGTGTTGCCACAAATGTTAAATGAAGATATGTCTGTAAAGCACTTAACACAGTGTATTAGTCAGCTTCTTGTAACTGAGACACAATACTCAACACACAACTTAAAGCAGAGCAGGAAACAATGCCAGAGAGGAATGCAGGAGATCATATATAGTATCCAAGATTATACTTTCATGACTTACCCAGACACACCCAGGAGTGTGTTTTATTAATCTTTATTTCATAATTCAGTTAAGTTAATGTGTCAGGATTAATGCTTACAATTTCTGACATTGAGTGGTGACCTTTTCTAGTAATTCTTTTATATTTTATATAAATATAAAATTAGCATTTCTTTTAAAGATTAGAGTTTGGTAGGAAAGTTAGCCCTAAGAGCCTGGCTTATCTCACCTGTCAGGTGAACGGCCAGATGGCAAGCAGGAACAGTGGTATCTAGTCAGAGGAAGGATACTTCCTTTGTTCACATGTATTAGTGCCCTTTACCACTGATCTCTGACCAGAATGTCTCTTTCTTTGAGGACGGAGACTTGATTGTGTTTGCTTCTGCATACTTAGTGCCTAGACGATGCCTGGCCATGGTTGCTGCCTAGAAAGTATTCTATGGTTAATGAATGGATGAGTAAGAGACTGTTAAAGGAAACAGAGCAGCACTGCCTTACTCAAGCAGTGTTTGTTGAGTGAGTCATTCCACTGTCCTGGCTACCTTATTGCCTCTACAGAGGTATTCTCTGGCAGTGTGAAGGCCTTCATTTTTCCCTGTTGTATTCCTTTTTACCATCCGTCCTCAGACTGCAGTGGCCTGCAAGTCTGTTTACATGGAGTTAAGCTTCATGTCTTTCAAAAGAGTTGCTAAAAAAATACCCTATGTGTGCTTGATCTATTTGGTAATAAAATATAAAATGCAATTTTGTTTTTTTTCAGTTTTAGGGCTCTTTGTGTTTTATTTGAAGGTATTTATTATGAACAGAAGAAAAACTGTGGTCATTTTGGTTAGTTTGTATGACTCTCAACCTTTCATCTGTAGTTGTTTATCAGTTTCCCTAATTACCCTTTTTCTGTCCCCTAATAGATGGCCAGTGTGATAGGTGGAAAGCTTAACTCTTTTGGTGTGTATGTGTATGGGTCTTGTAGCCAGGCTACATATTTTGAATTTTTATGTTAGATTTATTTTTCTAAAATACTTTATTTTTAAAAAATACTTAATTTGTAAGATGTTTTCTTTGTTTTATAGGGTTTTTTCCCCCTTTTTGTGGAAATGGGGATCAAACATAGGCTCTTACACATGCTGGACAAGTGCTGTACCACTGAGCTACATCCCCAACCTATATAGTTGTGATTTTTTATTTTGCCTTTATGCGTGTGGCTGTGTTTTTCTTCTTTTTATTTTTTAGTTTCTGCACATCAGTTCATCTTTTTTTTTTTTTAGCTTAGTGCGTGTGCTTATACAATATTGACTTATCTGAATTTGAAGACAGGTTAGCCTGACAGTTCTTCATGTGATGATTTTTGTGTAAGTCTGTCCTATAGTGTACTACTGGAAGTCTTATTTATAGATGATTTGGGCAGATTTCTCTTGATATGTAATAATATAATATAAATTCATTCTGTGTTACTCCTTTAGCCTTTTAATTATTTTTACCCTAGTGCTTCCTATGTAGTGTGGACACTTAGCACTTAGAAACATAGAAAAGCAAAGATTTTTTTAAAAAGTTTTTCTTCCTCCATGTTACTTTCTATACTTTTCACTTTTATATGGGAAAACAAACCAAGAGGTCAGTAAGGATTTCAGAGGCCTTGCACTGCTGTAGAAATTAAAGGATAAGTGGTACTGATTTGGACCTTCTGCATGATCAACATTAGTCTGTGCCCTTCTATGTGAAATGCAGTGTTATTCTGTATATCCTTAACACAGCAGATATAGCATTAGGTGATTACTGTTTATTTTTTAAACAGGGGAAATGTATATTTATTGCTAGTGTAAGTTGCTCCTCCCCCTCCTTACCCCACGTCTCCCCTCCTCCTCTCTCCTTTTTCCTCCCCTTTTTCCCTGCCCCCTCCTCTCCCCTCCTCCTCTTTCCCTATATATTTTTTTTGGTTTTGGTTTTGGTTTTGTGAAACAGGGTCTTGCTATGTGTAGATGGCCTTGAATTCAATATGTAGTCCAGGCTGGCCTTGAACTCAGTGATCCTCCTGCCCCAAGCCTCCTGAGTGCTGTGATTACAGGTGTGCTCTACCACACCTGGCAGCCTACCTCCATCTCAATCCCCTTTCTGTTTGAGAAAGCTCTATCACCATACTTCCTATGATGTGTCTTTTATTTTGCTCTTTATTTATACTTTGGGCTTGTCACGGAAGAGAAACAATGCAATATTTAAGCTTGTGTGTCTGATTTATTTCACTAAACGTTATGATCTGTTAAATCCCTACATTAATCCTACAAATCAGAAAATTAACTTCTCATTAAGTTATGCAAAATTTGAACTTGAGGGCCATGGAGTTATTAGCTCAGCAGCCTAAGTACCTAGCAAGTGTGAGATTGTGGGTTCGATACCTGGTACGAAAAAACATTTTTGAACTTGAGTATTTCTGACTTCAGAGTCTGTGCTCCTAACCATTTTATCCACTGCCATTCTTATGCTAAGTCATTTCTCAGGTTGGTTTTACACTGTTTACTGCCATATGGTAGTCTCCCCTTTACGTACAGGTAAATAATTAACAGGTGGTTTATTCCCTTAGCCAATTTTTTTTCACTAGCCTAGTCTCAGATATTAAGCCTTTCCTAATTCCATTTTGGTTTCTTCCCTCAAGGTGGCCCAGTGAAATTTTTTTTACCTCCCATTTGTTTCTGTTCTTGAATTATGTTTTTGTCTGATGTAAGTAATTTTGTTTGTCTCAGTTATTTCTCTTTTACAACTAGAAAAGTGTTGATAGTTTAGGAGTTTCTTGATGTAACGTTATTAGCAGCTCTCTGCTATTAGAGAGCTGATGGGCACCCATTTTCAAAATAGGTCTTTGGATTTTTATGGCTGTTTTGTTTTGTTTTGTTTTGTTTTTTGTTTTTTTGAGACAAGCTCTTGCTCAGTAGTTGAACTTACTAGTCAGCCCAGGCTGGTCTTGAACTCGTAACAGTCCTCCTGCTTCGGTCTTCAGAGTGCTGGTATTGCAGGCATGCACCACCATGCCCAGTTTGGTCTTTGGATTTTTATTGTATACCTTTAAAATCAAATATGTGATCACCAATTCTGGGTTTTTTTTATTTAAAAATGAATGTTTTTGAGACAAGGTCTCATTATGCAGTTCAGGCTGACCTTGAACTCACTTGTAACCCAGGCTAGCATTGAATTCATGGCAATTCACCTGCCTTAGTGTACTGAGTGCTGGGATTACAGGTGTACACCACCATGCCTGTATTTTTTAAGTTCACATGTTTACCACCAAAATGGAAGCGTGATTATAATGGTAACATTCACAGTCATTGTTAGGAAATCATCTGGGCCTGTAATTTTTGATACTTTTTTTTTCCTTTGCAGTGCTGGAACTCAAACCCAAGCCTAATTGGCTTAATACATGTTAAGCAAGTACCCTACCACTAAACTATACCCTTAGATTTTAAATAATTCTTTACGAATTCTTTGTAATACTTTTTCTAGGAGAGCCATTCCAGAGGCTGAGATGTAGCTCAGTGGTAGAGCATGTGCTTAGCATGCGTAACACCCTGGGTTCATTCCCAGCACTAAACAAATAAACAACAAAATAAATAAAGGACATTCAGGAGTTACTGAAATCTGTCCTTTAGAA
Organism: Dolichotis patagonum; assembly: GCA_004027295.1. Taxonomy (NCBI): domain Eukaryota; kingdom Metazoa; phylum Chordata; class Mammalia; order Rodentia; family Caviidae; genus Dolichotis; species Dolichotis patagonum. The sequence continues at coordinate 56,525 of PVJX010002642.1, forward strand.
GAATGTCTGTTCAGTCATTGACTAGTAGCAGCTGGTAGGCAAGGACTGGGGTTAGTGAGTTAGTTCGTACTTGTTGAGAATTGTATATGTGCTTGGCATTTTATGTACATTTTAAAAAAACAGCTCATTTCTAAGGTTCAAAGGAGAATATAAGGGAATAGTATAGTTCCTATCCTATCATATTTCTGGAAATCCTGTCATATTTCTGTAGGATTTACAAGACCAACTAGAGGATATGATGGAAGATGCAAATGAAATTCAAGAAGCGCTGAGTCGCAGTTATGGCACCCCAGAATTAGATGAAGATGACTTAGAAGCAGGTAAGTTATGAGAAAAGCAGTGTATGTTTAGTTTCAGAGTTTGAAAGTAACAACTGCTTGAGGCCTTTTCCCAAATGCTAGTGAAAATTACTATCGAGATTCCCTGGGACTTAGTTTTCAGTAGTCTTTGGGCACAGATCCTACAAATCAGCTCCATCATACTTAGAGACTCCATTAGCAACACTGAAGTATGCTCAACATGGCCATTCCTTGCTGTTTCCTTTTGATTTTATTCTCCCTGATTTCTTATTCAGAGTCTTATCCCTAAGACGAGCAAAATAAATTAAGAAACACTAATTGGTGAATACTTAGTGTACATCTTTACTATATGGCGGGCTCTGTGCTAGGTGCTGGGGATTTAGCATTGAAAAAAGTAAATGTGGGCTAGATGTGATGGCACATGCCTATAATCCCAGCACTTGGGAAGCTGAGGCAGGAGGACTGCACTGAGTTTGAGGCCAACCTGGGCTACTTCAAAACAAACCAGTAAGTAACTTCAAAACAAGCCAGAAGTACATAGCAAGACCTTGTGTCAAAAAATTTAAAAAAAAGATTCTTACATTTATCTAACTTCTAGCAGTGAGAAGAATATAAACTACTTGCATCAAGTAATTATTTAATTATAAGAATATACACTATTGGATTACTTGGATTATTAGGAACACAGTACTCTAATTTAACAAAAGAATTCCCCTAGCATTCAGTGCTACTTAGCACTGAAGCATAGGCATGGGGCCTGAAGGATGAGTAGGGGTTACTGGTATTACTGGTTTTCCCAGTTCAGTATTTCTGTTGGCTGCAGCAAATCATTTAGCAAATTTTTTAGAGAAGGTTCTTGGTTGATATGCTTTTTTAACTCCTAGGTATCTGAGAATGTTTTCCAGTTGCCTTCATACACAAATACCAACTTGTTAGAGTAAAGAATTCTTGGTTCAAAATTATTTATCCTTAAAACTCTGCATATGTCATTTTATTATCTTCTGGTGTTTAGAACTGCAAGAGAAAAGTCTGGTCAGACTTTTGCCCCTTTGTAGATAACCTGCTTTCTCTGTGTGATACCTTCATCCTTGAAATTGAAACATGTCTCAGGGATATAAGTAGGTGTTGTTTTCTTAATGAATGTTAAAGGTATCTTGTGAGCCTTCTTCATTTGCAAGCCTACTTCATTCTTCAACTCTGGAAAGTTATCTCCAATTAGTTCAGGTTAATTTGCTTTTTCCTTTGTTTCAGGTATTCCTATTAGGCATAGGTTATATTTCCTGGACAGGCTTTCTGCATCTGTTTTTCTCCTCATCTTAGTTTCTTTGGTCTTTTCCTCTTCATTCTGTGAGAATTTCTCTTGTTTTTCATTTACTTCAGCAATTTTACCTTCTATCTAGCTCTTCTTCTATGCTTCTTTCAAATGAAAGGCTATGATCTTTTCCAGACACCACCAGCTCTATGATTAAGCCCACATGGGTAATGAACTCTCTTATAAGATGTTCAGTGCTTCTTAGATGATTACTATAAACTAGTACATCAATACCAGAGGAGACTGATTACTTAACTCTTCTTTTCTTCTGAACTTATAATCTTTTCAACAGCTCTCCACAATGAGGTTCAAAGACATGGTCTTCTCAAGTACTGAAGTTGAAGAACCTGTGGAGTTATTCCCACAGCCTGATTTCATGCCAAGATTTTTTCAAGTCTATCAATAATTGACTGATTGATTGATTGATTGATTGACTGATTGAGACAGGGTCTTGGTTTATAATTGAGGCTGGCCTTGAACTCATATTGCCCAGGCTGGCCTCAAAATCAGCAATCTTCCTGCCCTAGCCTCCCAAGTGGTGGGATTACAGACATGTACCACCATGGCCAACTCTTAGGGTAAAAATTTTCAGGTTTGCTCAATTTGTTGTTTTTTTGTTTTGTTTTGTTTTAAACCGGGAATAGAACTTACAATCTTGCACTTGCCAGGCAGGCGCCTAAGCCACAGAGCTAAATCCCCGGCCCAAATTTTCGGGTTTGAATTGGCTAACTCACAACCATAATCAAGACAGGACCCTATACACCCGACTGATTTGGTTTTGGCTTTGATTTTGAGACAGTATCTCACTATGTAGTTCAGGCTTGCTTTGAACTCACTGTGTAGCCCAGGGTGGCCTCGAACTCACAGCAGTGCTCCTACCCTGCCTCCCAAGTGCTGAGATTATAGATTTTATGTACCTTGTAATTTTCTTAAATGATCATTTTTAATTTTGAAAATTAAAAGTTAATCCTTTCCCCTTTGTATTTCTGTTTTTATCTTTTTTTTTTTTTTTTTTTTTTGTGGTACTGGGGATCGAACTCACGACCTCACACTTGCCACGCAGGTGCTTATGCCACTGAGCTAAATCCCCAGCCCGTGTTTTTATCTTGTTAGAAATAATTTGGTTAATTTTCTTAATATTGTCTGCCAGTTTTCTTTCTTATATATTTTTTGCAATGTTGGCATGTTAGTCATGTTCTCATCACCAGAACAAAATACTTGAAACTTAAAAGTTTATTGGAGAAATTTATTTTGGCTCATGGTTTTGGAGGATTCTGTCCATGGTTGGCTAGTCCCAAGGCAGAAGCATCATGGTAGAAGGCCATGAAGGAGGGCATGTGGCAGTGGCAGAAAGCAAAGAGAGAAAAAATAGAGGATCTTGGGACAAGAACACCCTTCCAGGTGATACTCCTGTGGCCCAACTGTACGTGGGCCCCACCTCCTAGTAGCACAACCAGCTATGATTTTGTAAGTGGATTAATCTACTGATGAGTGTAGTGCCGCAAGAGTCAACTGCCTTCCAAAGCCCCACTTCTGGACAGATAGGCTTTGGGGAGACATTTCGTATCTAAACCACTGCAGTTGACTATTTTAATTTCAGAGTTGGATGCCCTGGGTGATGAGCTTTTGGCTGATGAAGATAGTTCTTACTTGGATGAAGCAGCATCTGCTCCTGCAATACCAGAAGGGGTTCCCACTGACACCAAAAACAAGGTGAGCACCTTTTCTGTTTCTGTTTCTATACAACTTGGTGAAGATTTTATGCCCACCAGTCTTATGTTATGAGAATCTAAAAGGTAGTCTTATGTTAGAACAGGTAAGTCAGTCCTGGGCATGATTTTGGGAGACTTTGGTTTTTGGGGATTTTTTGGTTTTTGTCTTTTTGAGACAGGGTCTCACTGTACACTTCAGGCCAGCCTTGAGCTCACTTTGTAGCCCAGGCTGGTCTCGAACTCGGGACAGCCTCCCGAGGGCTGGGATCACAGGTGTGCACAACCATACCCGGCAATTTTTGGAAGCCTTTGGAAGCTGTTTTTTCTTGTTTTAGATGATGAACAGGCTGTATAAAAAAAAAGAGCTACTGAGATTCAGGGATGTCTTTCTACAGTGATGACTTTATAATTATATATAATGACTTGTGAGCTGGCATTGGGTGCCGTTTACAGATTTTAGACATTTCTTGGGAAAGCATCAGTAGTTCATACATGTGCCTTGCAGGGTGGCAGTGTGAAAGAAAGTCCTGCTTTTCAGACTCATTATCTAATTATTGGGTGGATATTTTAAAAACTAGGAACTAGTGATTTAAGTGTAAAACTTAATGTGGAGCTGAGTGTGGTGGCACATGGTTGCACTTCCAGTGCTTGGGAGGCAAAGGCAAGCAGGTTACCACAAGTTTCAGGCAGCCTGGTTGACAGTGAGTGCAAGGCCAGCACCCTGTCTCAAAGACAAAAAAACCTTGTAGAAAGACTTCAAACTCTAGAACTGTGACATCACTTAGCTGTTTTGAGCTTTTCTGTCCTCACATGTGTAAGATGCAGATCACCACAGGTATTTCACATAATTGTACAGGCAGTTCAGATGGTGTATGTAAAGGACTTTGCACACATAAAGTCCTATCTAGGCTGAGCACTGTAGCACATCCCTATAGTCCCAGCACTCAGGAGGCTGAGGCAAGAAGATCACTGTGAGTGTGAGGCCAGTCTGGGCTCCATAATGAGCTCAAGGCCAGCCTGAACTACATAGCCAGCGTTGTGTCAAAAAACAGAACAAATGAGAGCTCTATCCAGATCTGTATGTTGGGACTATTATAAGTGGATTCTTCTGCTTATAAAATTTCATTTACTCTATATTAGTTGCTAGAATAATGTGTCATTCTTTTCCTGGTTTCACTGAATGTTTAGCCCTGGTGGCTGCGTAATCTCTTGATATGCACATTGAATATGCACAATATAGTTGGCAGAATACTTGAGTGAGAGCCTGTCCTGTTCACTGCCTTTATTCACTGTAAAATTCTTTTTTAAGCTTATTTTATTTTTATTCACTTATTTTTGGTTTTTTGAGACAGGGTTTTGCTTTGTAGTCCAGGCTGGCCCCAAACTCACCGCAGTCTTCCTGCCTCAGCCTCCTGAATGCTGGGATTACAGGTGTGCACCAGCTCACCTGGCACTGTGATTTTAAGCAAATTAGGAATTTATAGCTTCTCTCAAAATCTCATCAGTTTCTCCTATCCATAATTGGTTTCTGGGACTGTGCAGCCTCTATTATGTTCCTTTCTTCTCCTTTGAGCTTGGGAGAGTTTTGCTTCTCTCTACTGCCTACCTCATTCCACCGCTACCACCACCCCTGCTGTGTGGCTGTTTGAAGATTCCAGGGGCACAGGTTGCCTTTCTTTTTTTTTTTTTTTACAGGTTGCCTTTTCTCTTCTCTTCTCTTCTCTTCTCTTCCCTTCCCTTCCCTTCCCTTCCCTTCCCTTCCCTTCCCTTCTCTCTTCTCTTCTCTTCTCTTCTCTTCTCTCTCTCTCTCTCTGTGTCTCTCTGTCTCTGTCTCTGTGACATAGGTTGATTTTTGTCAGCATTTTTGAAATAAAATTTTTTCGATGCTGGGGATTGAGCCCCAGATCTCATGCATGGGAAGGCAGGTACTCCACCCCTGAGCCACATCACCAGCTCTACAGCTTACTTTTAATTCTTCAGTGACAAATCCCTCAAGCATCTTTGTCATTTCTACTTTTAGGAGGGTACAGATTTTCAAGATAAAGATGCTAAGGAGATAGATTTTCTTAATTCATAGTGGTGTCACTGCCTATGATTTTGTAGTAAAGCATGATTTGGAGTTGACTGCCTTATTCTACAGCATTGCCTTTTCAAGGATTCAAAGACTGAAAAAGGTATTTGTCCTTATTAAAGATCATAGTGAAAATATGAATCTTGAGTAACTCGTCAATGTTTCCTCCGTGACCCTCCCAACCTCCTTTTACTCTGCTTTGTTTTTTGTATTTTTGTTTTTGAGCTCGGGTCTCATTATATTGCCCAGGCTGATCTCAAATTGCCAGGCTCAAGGGAGCGTCCATGTTCCCTGATAGCTGGCACTGTAGGTGATGCCAATATGCCTGGCTTCTTTGCCTATTTAGATTTCTCTTTACATATCTCATTCTTCCACTTTTGCTCTTCTTTTACCCTGCAAAGGATTATTCATTTGATTCTGTTGTTTCTGGGTTCATTATGTCTCCCTTTACCTTTCATGACGAAGTTCGTTATCTTTTGAATGGGATTTTGGTTTTGATTTATTAACTTGGAAATTACTTGTCACTACTAAATGTATTTGCTTTTCAGTGTTGAGGATTAAACTAAGGGCCTTAGAGCTCTACCAGCTACATCCCCAACTCCTATAACTTTTTAATCAAGTGAAAAATAGTGGTACTAAACATTGATTCCTTTTCACAGGATGGAGTCCTGGTGGATGAATTTGGATTGCCACAGATCCCTGCTTCATAGACTTGCATCATTCAAGTACATCATGTAAAATACACACATATTCTGAGACTAGGAAATATTTCCAAATTTGCAACAGATTTTGGTTTCTTTCCTTTGTTTGAAGGAAAGGTTAATTATACAGCTTTCTTTTTTTCCATTAAGAAACTCATTGCTTGGGGGAAGCTTTCTTTGTACTAAAATTTGATTTTTTTCTTTTATGAAAGACTAACTTAAAAGAATCTTTGACTTGTTTTCATTCATTAATAACTGAAATAAAATCAAGGAGACAAGAATCTTTAATCAGTTCTATGACAGTATAACTACAGTTTCAGTCAGTGTGACCTTCATAAATTGATAATATAAAAGATGAGGTTTTGAGACTGTTCATACTGTGTTTTAATACCATTTTCTATTGTGGTATTATAGGTGGCTTAATGATGGAATTTTGATAGATTTTGTGGTGTCTTGTGAGCAATTACTGTGTCCAATATTGGAATGGAGTTGTCACTACTGTATCATGAGTGAATATTTTAATTCTATGGTTTCTTCAGTATTACAGTCTGACTTGTAATGAATAATGTTTCTTGATATTTAATGTATAGGACATTTATTTATACTCAATAAATATTTTTCAAAAGGATATACTTTAATATCACTTCAGCCTAAAACTTCCACTACATAAACCAAATTTAACCTGTGGTATAGAGGAAGGGGTAAGTAGTCTGGCATGGTGGTACATACATGTGATCTGAGAACCTGGAAGGTTAAAAATAGGGGATTGCAGTTTGACCCCAGCCTGGGCAACTTAGTAATACCCTGTGTCTTAGTTACTTCTCTTATTGCTGAGACAAAATACCCAGCACCCAAAGTTAAAGGAGGATAAGTTTATTTTGGTTCACAGTTTGTAGAAGTTTCAGTCCATCATCTGTTGGCTGCATGGCAGAGGGGCACTGCAGAGGAGAAACAGCTCATGGCAGATAAGAAGGCATCAAGCAACAAGGGACAACAGAAAAGTGAGGACCACAGCTCTCTGTCTTTTATATTTTACTCTAGGGCAGACAGCACTCATACCCTTAATCACTCTGTGAATCAGTCTCAGCATCATGATCCCAGCAGCACAAACCCCAGATCCAGTCACCTCTGAAAAACTTCACCTATGATTACTTGAGGCTTTGGGGTGACATCTAGATACAAGCCATAACACCTTGGTTTGGTTTGGTTTGGTTTGGTTTGGTTTGGTTGAGACAAGGTCTCATTATGTTTTCCACTCACAGTGGTCCTCCTGCCTAAGCTTCCCAAAGTACAGAGATTATAGGCATTTGCCACCATGCCCAACAAAACCCTATTTTAAAATAAAAAACTTTAAAAGGATTGACTCAGTGAGAAAGCCCTGCTGTCACTCTCTAGTACCAAAAAAAAAAAAAAGTATCTGGGCTTGCCAGGCATGGTGACATACAACTATAATCTCAGCCTCAGGAGGCTGGGGCAAGGATTCCAAGTTGGAGGCCAACCCAGGCTACAAAATGAGTTCAAGGCCAAGCTGAACTGCACGGCAAGACCTAGTCTCTGTTAAAAAAAAAAAAAAGGAACCGTCTGGGCTTGGGTGCTGAATCTACATCTACTAACTGCTAACTACTCTACTTCCATAGACACCTATTTCCTTATTAGTAAAATTGTGCTTAGCTTTCAGGAGTTTTGTGATGAATCATTGAGGTAATGAGCATAAGCACTTGGTTAACTGCAGTGTACTGGTTTCCTATAAGGAATTATTAACAAGTTTTTGAAAGTGGGAGTTTCACTCTTTTGCGAGGTTTGTGGAGGGCAGCAGAATGTCCAACCGTTACCTGAATTCAGGGTTCCTTAATAGTCTAACCCTTGCTTACTCAGCCGCTTGCCAGCATTACCCCTCCTGCCTGTGCCCTCTCACATGTCTGCACAGGAGGCCAGGTGAGCATTTGTTGAACACTAAGCCTGTAGGAGTGTCTACCAGCCTAGCAAATACCAAGAACAATCGCAGTTCCTGTCTTTGAAAGTTTACTGTCTTCTTACAGGTGTCGATACATTATATAATTGTGTCCCCGCCCTCACAGACTTCACCCTCTCCAGAAACCTTCCTGTGGAAGCAGACATTACAGTATTCATCATTGCTGCCTTACCCTTGCTTTTTTTTTAACCTTTGCTTTTTGAAACATCTCACTGTGTATTTCCAGTTGGCCTTGAACTCTGTATGTAGCCTAGGCTACTCTCAAACTTTTAGCAGTCCTCCTGCTTCAGCCTTCCAATTCTAGGATTATATACATGCATCACCATGCCTGGATTTTTCTTTTGTAAGGCAGTGGGGATCTCCATGCTGCCCAGCCAAACTACTGGGCTCAAGCGATTACTGTCTCAGGCTCTCAAGTAGCTGAGTAGCTGGAACTGCATCCCCACGCCCTGCTTCACACTACTTTTTTTTGTGGAGGGGTGGTTTCTAGACAGGGTCTCACTATGTAGTTCAAGCTGGTCTTGAACTCGTTGTGTAGCCTAGGCTGGCCTCAAACCCATGGCAGTCTTTCTGCCTCAACCTCCACAGTGCTCAGATTACAGGCGTGAGTCACCATTCCTGATTCATTGTTACTTTCTTGAAATCGTTGTTGGCATCTCTGAATTTTCCTGGTTTTTCCATTTCTGTGACCACTTTTTCTCTCCAGTGGACTCTTCATTCTCACTTAGCCCCTTTAGGGTTTCTTCTATTAAAGTTCCAATCTATACTCTCTTAGAAGTCCCACATCCATGATTTCACCATTGACCTCTTCCCCCTGCCCTTTGAGACATGATCTTACTAAGTTGCCCAGGCTGGCCTTCAACTTGTGATTTGTCTGCCTCAGCCTCCCAACTAGCTAGAATTACAGGTATTCTGCCGTCTTGCACCCATTCATCACATATAACTATTCTTTCCAAAATACAGGTCTGACTAAAAATCTTAAATAGTTCCCTGACATCTCCAGGAGGGCATTAAAAAATGCTTATGACCTGGCCCCTGCCTATCTGTAATGGTTTGTTGATTAGTCTTTTTCAGAACAGCCTTCTTTCAGGCAACTGCTTCCCCATTCCAGCCATGTGAGTATTGTGAAAATGCCAGTTATAGTAGCCCTGTCCTTATTCTTCTATAGGAGTATGCATGTTGCCAGGCTGTGCTAGTAGTTCATCCCTCAAATGTTCTAAATAGAAAGTAGAGAAAATCCTTTTTTCTTAAAATGTCAGTATGAGAAGCTAGAGAGAAGGGTAGTGAGGAGCCAGGATGAAAGACAGAATGAAAGAACCCTCATGGCACTGAGCTGCACATTTTGATCTGAGATTCCCCGAATGCTGTAAGTCTCTGCACCTCTTCCTTTCAGGCTAAGGGCTGAGGGTTCTGCCAATAAACCCTGTTTTCTAGCTTAAATTAGTTGGAGCTTGTGTCACTGGCTACTAAGAGTCGTGAACAATTCCTCTCTAGCCTCTCCATGTCGTGCTTTTCAGCTTCATGCTCTAATTGTTCTGCTTCTGGTGCCCTCATATCCACTGTGTACTCTGCCACTCTGGTAGTTCTTCCAGTTTCAAGACAAAGGCCAAAGACCAGGCCCTGATCTGTGTTAGCGCTAGTGAATTTAAGGAAAGTGGAAAGATTGAGTCCTGTGGTGCAAAGCCCCAGGGACCCCAAAGCCTCTGATCATTCCTATAGCCATCACTAGGCCCCCATCCTGGTTAACCCTTAGACAGATACAGAATTGAGTGCAGGTGGTCTTACGTTTTAATCCGTCAGCCTTGTGAGTTTGGGGAAGGACACTGATGATTCAATAGGGAGTAAGTTTGGCATTTTTACTTCTACCACCCACATAGTTTAGCTTTCCTTTTATAGAATTATATCACCTAGAGAGTTTTAAAAATAATGGTTCAGGGCTACATCATTATTTTAAAAATAATGCAGTAGCTCAGTGGTACAATGCCTGCCTAGTAAGTGTGAGGCCCTGACTCCCTGTATCAAAAAAAAAAAAAAAAAAAATTACTGATGCTGCTGGAGTGTGATGGCGAACACTGGTAATCCCAGCATTTGGGAGGCTGAGGCAGGAGGATCCCTGTAAGTTCAGTGCCAGCCTGGGCTACATAGAGACTTCAAAGACATCTTGAACTACACAGTAAGACCTTGTCTCAAAAACAACAGATAGTGATGGCTGGGTTCTACCTCTGTAGACAGACATAAACACACACACACTCAGACATAGACACAGACATATCTGGATACACTATGAACATTGGGTTTTTAACCCACATAGGCAGATTTTATTGTGTAATCATAGTTCATAACTACTGCCCTCAGTACCTGATCAGTGTGAACCTGTTTTTGATGGACAACAATCTAGGCTATTGCCATTAACTTCTCTAATTTAGGAGTAGGCAATGATTGCCCTAAGGCAGAGATTCTTATCTCTGGAATGAGTTACAAACTATTCCTTTCTTTCTCTGAGTTTATGAAGGATTGGCAGTCATTCTTTGAACAATTGGTATAATTTGCCAATTAAATCTGGGCTTAGACTTTTCTTTGTAAGAAATTTTTTTGTTACCAATTTAATTTCTACTTTTTCCAGGTCTATTCAAACATTCTGTTTGTTCTTGAGTCTGCGTTAGTAATTTGTGTCTTACTTGGAATTTGTCCACTTCATCTAAGCAATCTAATTTGTTGGCATATGGTTGTTCATAGTATTTCCTTTTGGTTCTTGTTATTTTTTTTTAATGTTAACAGTAATACCCCCTCTTTTATCCCTACTTTTAGTAATTTGAGCCTTTTTTTTTTCTTTTTCTTGGTCAGTCCAGCTAGCTACAAGTTTGTCAGTTTTTGCTTTTGTTCAGTACACTGTTAATTTTTCTTTCCTGCATCATTAATTTCTAGTCTAATCTCTATTATTTCTGTTTGCTTTGGTTTAGTTTGCTTTCTTCTTTTTCTGGGTTAAGATGAAAGGTTAGGCTATTGATTTTGAGACCAGGAGACGGAAAAGATAGGCAAATTAGGATAAAAAGGCCTGAGTTAAACTGAATAAATTGAGTAAATTAAGTGAATAAACTGAAGGCCACAATTTAAATGAGCTAAGGATAAGCCTTGGGAAATTAGAATACAACGGACAAAGGACAAGTCTCTGAAAGCCTCAAAGGTCTAGAATACAAGGAACAAAGTAATCATAGCCTACTTTCCAGACTTCAAAAGCTTGGCAGCATTTTCATGCCAAAGACTACATAAAAGTCCCTGGACTTTTTTGTCTATGGCTGTGCGTAGTGTGGAGCTCCTCCTGGCATGGGAGCTTTCTTTTGTTTTTTCTAATACACCCTGCTTGTTTCCCACTGCTTTCTGTGACCTGTCATCCTGTTGCCTCAAACTTTGTTGCCCTCAGGACAAAAACCCAGCCAAAGGGTTAAAATTTGAATAAACCAAATTTTTTTTAGAACAATTTCACAGCCAACATGAATAGAAAGTACAGAAAATTTCCATATTATGCACAATCTCTCCCACTATCAACTTCCAACACCACGGTTGTGGTGTATTTGACATAATCATTGCACCTACATTGACACACCCAAAGTCCATAGTTCACATTAGGGTTAATTTTTGGTGCTGTATATTCTATAAGTTTTAACAAATGTATAATGGGCCCATGCCAACCTGGGATACATGGCCAGTTCAAGACAAGCCTGGACTACATAGTGAAACCCTATGTAGTCAAACAAAATTCTCTCTGAGCACTGCTTCAATCACTTGCCGTGAGTTTTCTTGTGTTTTGTAAAGTGTTGTTTGTGTAGGAAAGACAGACGATGTCCATGCTTACGCCCATGTATTTCAAGTTATAAAAATAATCAGTAGCTTCTCCAGTGTACCATTTCTGAATTTATTGCTTTTCAGTTTAAAAATTTATGTTCATCATAGGACAAACTTAAACCAGGTATGGTGGCACATGCCTATTGTCCCAGCTAGCCAAGAGGCTGGGGCAATAAGATCACTTGAGCCCAGGAATTTGAGACTACTTTGGGCAACATAAATCCCATCTGAAAACAAACCCACTGTAACAGAAAAAAATTGGATATAGACAAGCAGTTAGAAGAAACCGAAAAGGCCATCAAGAAATGTTCAAAGTCATTAGTAATTGTTAGGGTTTGGAGCCAACTGACTATGGACTGAAACCTCCACAAACAGTGAGTTAAGTAAACCTTTCCTTCCTTCATTTTGGGTGTCAGGTATTTTGTCCCAGGAAGGAGAGAATAGTAACCAAGACAGTAATTAGAGAAAAAAACATCACACTCATTAGTTTGGAAACGTATTCTAGGTTGGCCTCGAACTCTCAGCAACCTTTCTGCCTCAACCTCCCAAGTGCTGGACTGACAGGCGTGCACCACCATACCTGGCTAATGCAACACTTCTTGAACTGACTTTTAGTCTCCAACTTACGGTATTGGTTAAAATTAAGTCAGTCAGACCCTGGAAAATATTCCATCAGTCATGATTGTTTTGTTTAAACCATGGAGCATAACTGTGAGTGGAAGTCTGAATTCTCCCTTAAGAAAATGGATATTTTCACTGTCAAGTCTCTTCAGGAAAGCCTTAGATGAATGGGGAGATACAGAAAAGGATATTTGTAGTCTCTAGGTTCATAGTAGAGAGATGGGAAAATCCTGGAGATTTCCACAGATGACAAACCCTTGCTCTGCCAGATGCAGGATTTCTGGTCTAGACAAAAGCTTAAGGTTGTTTGGGCTCTTAAGATGGTTAATTTTAGTGTCAGTTGTAAATTGCTGTCTGCATTGGCCTTTGTAATCTTCAAGCCTTCATTAAATTGTGTTAAATGTTACACTTTGGCCTTTGCTGTGCTTTATAGAGAAATTAAAGGAGAATCCTGTAACTTTGAGTAGTGTGAGGCATGCTGCATTCCAAACAAGTCAGTTGAAAATCACAAAATTCTCCCCCCAAAATTCCACAGCAGCAAAGGTCTTAAGGTTCTCTCACAAAATTCCACAGCAGCAAAGGTCTTAAGGCAACTAAGCTCTGGAAAGAAGCAAGGTCTAGGTCAATTTTTCAAACATAATGAATTCTTAAAGGATTCCCTGAACTACTGAATTGAGGCAAGTTAAAATCCTCAATATACAGTACCTCGGGCATGATGGCAACTTCCAGTAATCCCAGCTTCTCAGGGGTTGAGGCAGGAGGATCGAAAGTTTGAGGCCAGCCTGGGTAATGTAGTAAAACTATCTCAAGTAGCACAGGTTGACTCTGAACTCAGGTAGCCCAGACTGGCTTGGAACTAGTGGCGATCCTCATGCCTCAGCCTCTCCAGTGGTAATATTATAGGCGTCCACCACCACCACTCCCGACATTAATGTGTGACTTTCTATATTCGCATTTGCAAGAGCTCCTTATGTACTGCATTAGTCCTTCATCGTTTGTTTTGAGGACCTATCTCCCGTGGGCTATTTAAGTGAGTCAGTTAGGATACCAACTTCTTTAGGATTGCACAGACTTGGAGTTTGAAAATACCTAAGTAGCCCAAAGCCAGGGGCATAGTGCCAGAGAGAGAGACCCAGGGAAGAAGAGGAAGAAAAGAAAACAAAACTGAGTCAGATTACACAATTCCCTGCCCTCCCTCCAGCTATTTGTCTCTTCTTTCCGACTGGCGCATCTTTTTGACGTCACGGACGCGCCGCACAGTACAGTTGGGCTGCAAAACCTTCGCGGTTGTGTACCTGGCGCGCAGATGCGAATTTTCTCTTGGCGCCGCCGGAAGTCCGGGACACGTGATCAGGTGACAGCGCACGCTTGGCTGGCTGGCTGACTGCCTTTGGGTGCTGCGGCGCGGGATGGCGGAGGCGCCTCCGGTCTCAGGTACTGTCCTGGCCCTCTTGAGACGGGCCTTTCTCAGGGAGCGGCAGTTTGATCAGTGACGAAATCCTAGGGCTGCAGCTATTTATTTCGCGAGAGTGGCCCTTGCTAGAGTTAAGGATAGTGCCCCGGAAGGGCCAAGCCACGCGAGTCGCACATTCGGAGAGCTCCACCATCATAGGCTGCGGGGTAAAGCCCGCAAGTAGGGTTTTCGGGGACGGCGGCCTTGTCCCGGGCCCAGTGAGTCGATGTGGGTGCCCCGCCCTTCCAGGGTTCATCCCGGGCTTCCTTGGGCACATCGCGCTGACCTCCGACGGAGGCGTCGGCCGAGTCACTGACGGTGACGGGCTCGCTGGTTTGCACGTTGTGCATGGGGTGTGTTCCTACTTTATGGAGTGGTGGCCGTTCCGCGAGAGTCGAATACCAGTAGTTTAGAATCTCAGCCTGCTACGAACTGATCTGGTCTTAGTTTACTCATCTATCAGTTGGGAGTAAATAAATTAATACCTGTAAAGGAATTCCATAATTGTTAGCTCACTTCCCCTCCTGGAGTTGTCTCTGTGTTTAGAGACAGCCTCATTTGATTGTTAATACAACATCCATTTGCATTTCCTTCATGGCGTAAGGTAGATTTGTGTTTTCCAAACTTTGTGGACAGCGATCAGAAGGAAAATTTTGCTTCATGATCTGACTACACACTTTCATAAATATAAAAATGAACCAAACGTTTCAAGAAGCAATGGTTTCTTTACTATCATCAATATAGTTTTATTTTGTGTTTGTTTGGGGGGGGTGTTTGGTTGGATTTGTTTGTTTGTTGAGACAGGGTCTCACTGTGTAGTTCGGACTAGCCTTGAACTCGCTGTGTAGCCCAGGCTGGCTTAGAACTCATGGTGATTCTCCTGCCTCAGCCTCCCAAGTGCAGGGATTACAGACATGCCTCACCATGCCGGGCTTATTTCATTTTTTAGATACTTTTAACCACCCATTTTTAGCATCATCTCTAGTTCACCTCCCCCCCTTGTCTTTCTGTACTGGGGATTGAATCACACAGCTACATCCTGAGCTCTTTTTATTTTTGAAGCAAGGTCTTGTTAAATTGTCCAGGTGGCTGTCAACTTGTTATCTTTGTGCCTCAGTCTCCTAGAGCCTACTCTCCCATTTGAGGTCCTTAAATGGCAAGAGGAATCTCCCTACTACCCCAGGAACAGATTTACCATTGCCATCTTTGTCTCTGGGCTGTATAATCTACTAGTTGGATTTCCCCTTGTTGTCTCCACTCAATTGTTGGATGACCTGCCATCCAGTTGTTAATCCTGGATGCTGTTGGTATCATTGCTACTTCTTGATGAGGAGACATCCTATTTACTGAGTAACTTCACTTAAAATAATGAGAAGTGTTCCTTTATTTTTGCTATGGTCCAGTTTCCTGATTCCTATGGCCTTTTCCCCTTCCTCATGATTCTTTAAAATTTTTCTGTTGTTATTAGTACATATTTGCAGTGCATGATGATTACATTCATTGTGAGAAGTTGGTACTTGTACATAGCACATCTTAGTTCTTTTTATATACACCCTCCCCCTGCCCCTTGCCCTTTAAGGGCTTTGTCTATTACACCTTGTGTCCAGTGGAATATAAACTGTATGTGATTAAATGCAAACCTACCTGGATCCATTCATTACTGTTCAACATGAAATGCTCTTCCCATCCTTTACCAAGCTGTTCTGGATAACTTCATTGACCTTGTTTGTGCTCCTGTCTACAGCCTCGCTTCTTCAAGAGAGAACTGCACAGCACCACTTGTTCCAGTTTAACCACTTCCCCCTGAATTACCTCTTGTTTCCAAACTCCTTTGCCGCCTTCTGAGTTTATCTAATCCTCTTGCCATTTTATGAGCCACCTCCACCCCAGCTCTGTCTATGTGAAAATGTTCAGAACAAATCCTACACTGAATGAGAGGTTACCTGTATAATCTTGTTTAATTCTTCACTGTGATTCCGTGGTACCTGCTGTCTGGCCTCTGTCAGTGCAGTTCCGTGCAGTGTAGGAACATAGTCTGGAATACCATACAACCCGAACTGGAATTCTGAGTCTGTTCTGGAATACCTTTGTGACCTTGGGCAAATTTCTCTGTGCCTCACATTTCTCATCATTAATGTGTAAAGATTATTAAATAAGTTAATGTGTAAAGTATTTAGAATAGTGTTTGGCATGTATTAAGTGCCCGATAAATGTTGGGCCTTATTGTTAAATCTGAAACTCTCAGGCTCCTGCACTGTGCCCGTCTGTACTTGAGTCTGTGTGTTTCAGGTGGTCTGTAGTTCTAATAGCAATAATGAAGTAATATTGTACCACTTAACGGTTGTTACTGACTTGCTATGGTGGTCTTCATAGCTACTTTTTGATGAAGAAACTGTTACTGCCTCCCTCACAAATGAAAAACATTGGAGTTTAGCATGGTGGCACACCCGTAATACCAGCACTCTGGGAGGCTGAGACAGGAGGATTACGAGTTCACATGTGAGCAACTTAGTGAGACCTCGTCTCAAAGCAAAACCATAAATAAAGAAGGGCTGGAGATGTAGTTCAGTGTGTAGACCACGGGTTCAATTCCCAGTAATGAAGGGAGGGGGGCAGAAAAAAGGTAGGAAAAAGAAAGAAAGGAACCAAGGAAGAGGGGCTAGATAACTTACATAAAGGCACAATAAGTGATGGAAAGAGCCTGAAGCTCATGTTTCCATGTACTGATACACGGAATACATTGAAACTTACACACTGGTTCAGAGTATATTCTATATGCTTCCCATTGCTCTGACTTTACTATTAGTTTTTTGTTTCATCTTTGAGGAGTTGTTTTGTTTTTTTATTGTTGCTTTGTTTTGTTTTTTTCAGACAGAATCAAGCTGTGTAGTTCCGGCTAGCCTTGAACTCACTGTGGAGCCCAGGCTGGTCTCAAACTGACAGGGATCCTCCTGCCTCAGCCTCCCAAGTGCTGAGATTATAGCTGTGTGCCCCTGCATCTGGCCCAAAAGTTGTAATTTTAAGCCAGAGTCTGAAAAAAGTGTGATAAACTTAGTGATTCTAGGTGTTGGTATGGGCTCAAGTCAGTAAGACCTAGGTTTGTGTCCTAGCTCTGCTGTTTTCTGTCTCATTACTAGTTATATGTCTTTAGGCAAATTATGTCCTTGATCTTCAGGGACTTAGTAAACTGTAATGAAGTTATCTTGAGAAAAATGAGTAAGTCAAAGGGAAATATGGTCAGTTTTTGGGCCCTTGAGATTCTAGAGCATATTATAGAGGTTATGATAGAAAGCCTAAATATATCCCTAGGGGAAAGAGATGGAAACTAATGTACTCAATATGCTATACTATATACTCTGTATGCTATGCTATGAGATCAATATGCCATACTGTAAGATATATATAGATATATATCTGTATATATCTTACAGTATATATATATCTTATAGATATAGATATATATCTTAAATTTCACAATAACCCTTTAAAATAAGTATTGTCTTTTATTATAAATGCAGCAACTAAGGCTGGATGTGATCCACTGATGTGTCTAAGCTCATACCATAAGTTGGAGGGCCAGTTTTTAAACCCAT
The DNA here is from genome assembly GCA_004027295.1 of Dolichotis patagonum. Lineage (NCBI taxonomy): Eukaryota > Metazoa > Chordata > Mammalia > Rodentia > Caviidae > Dolichotis > Dolichotis patagonum. The sequence goes on from PVJX010002642.1 coordinate 74,102, forward strand.
TTTAGCCAGGCGTGGTGGCGTACCACTCAGGAGGCTGAGGGAGGACAATTGTTGTGAGATTGAGACCAGCCTAGGCTGCAAAATGAGCTCAAGGCCAGCCTGACCTGCATAGTGAAGCCCTGTCTCAAAAAGAGAAAAAAAAAACATTTTAGCTAACTTCAAAGCATGAAATGCGATGACTGATATCCCTGAACTGTTAGCTGACAGTAAAGATTTTGGTACAATGAATACATTTATACATAGTGCCTGATGGTCCAGATGACCATTTTTTTACTCAGCAGTTGTTAATGGCTGTTGGTGTAACCACCAGCCATTGGATGAACAGCCCTCCATATGCACCCGAAACTGTCAGCTTCACAGGAAATACAGAGCTTACTAAAAGCCTGTGTGTGTGTGTGTGTGTGTGTGTGTGTGTGTGTGTGTGTATTATATTGGGGACTGATATTTTACTTCTCTAAGTTGTCTAGCCTGGCCTCAAACTTGTGATCCTCCTGCTTCACTTGTCAAATAACTGGAATTACAAGTGTGTGCCGTCAAGCCAGGCAAGAGCCCAATTTATACAATAGAAAAATTTATACAATAGAAAAATAATTTTTGAATATGGCTCAAGAGTCTTGTGAACTTCATGGTGACACGTTAATTTCCTTACTGGTGTGTCTATTTCCTATGTCTTAGGTACTTTTAAACTCAATACGGATGCTGCAGAATTCATTCCCCAGGACAGAAAAAATTCTGGTCTAAATTGTGGAACTCAAAGAAGACTAGACTCTAGTAGGCTCGGCAGAAGAAATTACAGTACATCACCTCCTTGTCACCTTTCCAGGCAGGTCCCTTATGATGACATCTCTACTGTTCATCAGTACAGTTATCCTTCTGGAAGCAAACCTAAGAGTCAGCAGACTTTTTTCCAGTCTTCTGCTTCTAACAAGTCCTTTAAGAACCATGGCCTTCAGTGTCAACCTTGGCAAAAATTGAGGAATGAAAAGCACCATATCAGAGTCAAGAAAGCACAGGGACTCACTGACCACACCTCAGATATAGCTAGCTTAGAAAATGTGGCAAGATCAGAAAGTGGGACAAATCTCAGAGAGCACAGCCCTTCTGAGAGTGAAAAAGAAGTTATTGGCGCTGATCCCAGAGGAGCAAAACCCAAAAAAGCAGGACAGTTTGCGTACAGCTATGGTAGAGGACCAAAAGTTAAGGGAAAACTCAAATGTGAATGGGGTCACAAAATGACTCCAAAACCTGAGGATGCGGGACCTGAAAATATCAAACCTGTGGGTGTTTCCCACCCTGACTCCTCAGATGCATCCTGTAGAAAAGGAGGACTGGATGGGTATGGGGCCCGAAGAAATGAGCAGAGAAGATACCCACAGAAGAGGCCTCCTTGGGAAGTGGAAGGGGCCAGGCCACGACCGGGCAGGAATCCACCCAAACAGGAGGGCCAGCGACAGGTGCACACAGGCCCCAGAAACAACATGGCTTTCATTCCAAAGGATAACATCAGCGAGAGAGCAACAGAGTCTGCCTGTGACAGTGAGAATTTGGCAGTTATCAACAAGTCTTCCAGAAGAGTTGACCAAGAGAAAAACGTAAGGAGGCAGGATCCTGCGGTGGTCTCTCCTTTCCCCCGGGGCAAACAGAACCATGTGCTAAAGAATATGGAAACACATACAGGTAAACTCACCTAGATGGATAGAATTAAATTTTTGAATACCAATTTTAAGTAATATGTTTATACACTTTAAAAACCAGGAAGTATGAAATGGTCCACATTGAAAAGTCTGTGTCTTAACTCATCTCCTGGGTTTTCTCTCTCTGCTGTTATTCTTCCTGCAGGTAAACACTGACTTCGTTTTAAATATATCATGAGCAAATACCAATAAAGATTTTTTTTCTCAAATAAGAAATGTTGTAAGGGCTTTTAGAATTGCAGATATAGGGGGTAGAGATACCTGATTACAAGAGTTTTTGGAGTTTGAAAGCAGCACTGGAGGGTGGAGACATCTGCACTGCCTCTGGGGTTCCAGCTTGTGTCGTCTTGTTGTCCCCATCTTGTCTGCTCAGTTGCAGTGGTTCCTAACCGTCTCATGCCTTTTAATTTCAGTTTATGTCTGGCACTACTGTCATACAGCAACCTTTCTTATTTTATTTTATTTCACATTATTTTATTTGCTACTGGTCACTGAACTCAGAACCTTAGCATTGAGCTACATTCCCAGTCCATGTATTTATTTACTTTTTTATTTAGCAGTAGTGGGATTGGACCTAGAACCTTTACACTAAGCTATATCTCCAACCCATTTTGTGTTTTCTTTTGAAACAGGGTCTCCTTAGGTCACTAAATTGCCCAGACTGGGCTTAAATTTGCAATCTTCTTACTTCATCCTCTCTAGCACTGGCATTACAAACATGCATTACCATGCCTAGCAGAAAAGAGTCTTTCTAAAACATACATTTCTTAAAACTTTTTATTTTATTGGTACATTTTATTTATTTATTTATTTATTTATTTATTGGTATAGGGGGTTTAGATTTGCATAGTGACAGTATCATAGGGAGTTTATACCTATACATGATGTATGTTACTGCTGCTTTTTTCCCTTCCCTCCAACCTGTCTTTCCTTCTTTATTTACATCAAAAACATTTAGAACTCTCATTCCTCTGCTTCCGTTTATTGGTCCTCATCCCTAGCAGAGTCTGGCTTCTGCCATAAGTCTTCTGCTGCCTCGGCCTCCACCGTGGTGTTCCCTGTGTTGTAATTGCTCCGTCTTTTTCTACTGCTCCATGTAAGCTTCCTCTCTGTAGACGTCTACCACTCAGCTTACTACTGAGTTCTTCATCTTTCAAAAGCTATTTTACTGGCGGGGGCTTTAGCTCAGTGGCACAGCACCTGCCTGGCAAGCGTGAGGTCCTGAATTCAAATCCCAGCACTAAAAAAAAAAATGGTTTACTGACACATTTAGAAACTTTTCTCACCATTATAGATAGCATTGATTTCATCACTTACATATGTATCCCTTGTGTCTGTTTCAGAATTTACTTTATAGGTTGTATGTTACTGCCTCCACTAATCTGTAAGCCAGTTAAAAGCAGATGCTGTATCTTTCATTTCTTTTTGTAATTTTTGCTGCCTAACACATCTCCTAGAACATAATAGCTACGCAGTTCTGTTAGATAGTCCATACTTGCATTGAACTGAAGATTTCTTTATTATTGGGGGGGGTTATTTGTTTGTTTTTGTAATACTGGGTATTAAACCCAGGACTTCCTGTAACTGAGCTATATTTCTAACGCTTGTTTAAAAAGATTTTTTTTTCTTGATTTTTTTGAGACAGGATCTTATTGTGTATTTCAGACTGGCCTTGAACTCACTGTGTATCCCAGGCTGGCCTCACACTCATAGTGATCCTCTTGCCTCAGCCTTCCAAGTGCTGAGATTACAGGTGTGCAGCACCATGCCCAGCTAATAATTTTCAAAATTGAGACAGGGTCTCCCTGTGTTCCAAGCTGGCCATGAATTTGCAGTCCTCCTGGTTCAGCCTCAGAGTGCTGGAATTACCATCATGCACCCCCATGCCCAGCTTAAGTAAACTTTTTTGAATAGTGGTCTCTAGCTTCTGTTGGCTTTCGACACTCTTCATTTCCCATTCAGTGATACTGATCAGCTTTTCTTCCCATTTCCATCTAAAAGTGTTCCAGGCATTCTCCAGTCTTTCTCAAACCTTCCTAACATTCATCTCTGTAAATCTTAGTGGACTTTCTTGCTTCCTACTTCACTGAGAAAGGGAAACCATTAGACAGGTATACTTGGGCCGGGGATTTAGCTCAGTGGCTTAAGTGCCTGCATGGCAAGCGCGAGGTCGTGAGTTCGATCCCCAGTACCAAAAAAAAAAAAAAAAAAAGACAGGTATACTTAACATTGTGTTCCTTCTATGCAAACTCATACTTTTATGCTTGCCCTTAAATTTCTTTGAGACTTCCTTTCACTAACATTTTCACATCTGCTCTTCAGGCTTCTGAGCCTGAAGTTCTTCCCAAGTGGGCTGTGCCCTCACAAGGATAACTTCGCCTGCAGCATGGCTTCCCCAGTAGTTTCCTTTCCTTCCACTCTAGTCTCACCAAGAGTCGTCCATTCTGTTCCTCCCTTCACATTTTGATTCATTTCTGTCTTCTGCTCTTATCACTACTTGATTCAATGAGCTATTGATAATGTCATGAACGGCTTCCTACGTGCCACACATGTTGGACAGATGGATTTCAATCCTTATTATCCCAGACCTCCCTTTGAGTTTGACGCAGGAGTCTTCTCTGTGACTTTCTCTTGACTCCTTTGACAACTCTGATTCTTCTTGCCTGGTGTCACTGTGCAGTTCAGGCTGGCCTTGAGCTGACTTTGAAGCTCAGGCTGGTCTGGAACTTGCAGCGATCCCATGTCAGCCTCCTGAGTGCTGGCATTACAGGCATGCACCACCACACCTGGCTTGTTTTTCCTGACTCTGTAATGTTTCCTTGGGTTTTATCTCAGCCCTTTGTTTTTCTCATTTGATAAGATCTCATTGGAAAATTTCAGTCATTTTCCATGCTTTTAACTGTTGCTTTATTGCTGTGCTGATTTTTAAAATGAATTTTTATTTAGCATATCTGGAGTTTTTCTGGGTTTTTTGTTTTTTTGTTTTTTGTACCAAGTATCAAATTCACAACCTCGCACTTGCCAGGTGGGCTCCTACACTGCAAAGCTGAACCCCTGTCCCTACTGTGTTGATTTCTAACCCTTTCTCTCTAGACCATAAGTTTTGCCACAAGCTTTAGATTTAGATATATACAGGTATGACATACTTCATAATCACTAAGAGTAAGTTGAACATGTTGACCATACTTTTATTGGATTAGTTGTTTGTTTTTTGTTTTTACTTAACCTTTTTTTTTTTTTTTTTTTTGGTACCAGGAACTGAACTCACGACTTTGTGCTTGCAGGCAGACACTGTGCAGCTGAGGCAGACACTGTGCAGCTGAGCCATATCCCCGGCCCTGTTTTTTGTTTTTGCATAAAAATAGGGATTTGAATCCATGACCTTAACACTGGGTTGCATCCCCAGCCTTATTTTTATTTTGAGACACTGGGTTGCCTGGGTTGGGCTTGAACTTTTTATCCTCTTTCCTCCTCAGCTTCCTGCAGGGCTGGGATTAAGGCATGAGCCTCATGTCTGGTTTGGGTGGTTTGTGGTTGGGTTTTTTTTGTACTGGGGATCGAACTCACAACTGCGCTTGCAAGGCAAGGCACGCTGAGCTAAATCCCCGGCTGGCTTGGGTTAGCTTTTGAAGGGAGAAATAGTGGGAAATAAATCTAGGGCCTTCACTGAGCTACGGCTCCAGCCCTTTTTTAGTTGTATAGTTTGTTTGTTTGTTTGTTTGTTTGTTTGTTTGTTTTATATTTTAAGACAGGGGCTCACCAAGTTGCTGATTGACCAGGCTGGGTTTGAATTTACCATCTTGCTTTGGCTTTCCAGAGACTGAGACTGTAGGCATGCTCCACATCTGGCTTGAATTAGCTTTTTTTAGAAAACAGCTAACTTAATTTTATTTCTTTTTCTGGTACTAAGAATCGAACTCATGACCTTGTGCTTCCCAGGCAGGTGCTGTGTCACTGAGCTATGTCCCCAGCCCATTATTAATTTTAGTGAAGTAACACCGAAGTTCTCTGGTAGATAACTTACTTTTACTCCCATGACCTCAATATAGTCAGCTTTATCTTTTTGTGCTATTTTCTTGCAGAAATTTCTTAATTTCATTTTTACATAGTTGGAATCACATAATTTTATCTTTTTTTTTTTTTCTGTCCAACTGGAAACATAAAGTTTGCACAATCATGACTGAAAAATGATAGGGAACCCCTACAGGGAAAGGCTATAGGGATTGAAAAAGAACCTGTGGTCAGCACAGGGCTATGACCTAGCAAGACAGGAATCTTGGACCTGAAACTTGGCACCTTATCAACATAGAGTGTTCTGGATACTACCAGATTTTGCATGTTAGGCATGTTTTGATAAAACTGAAAGGAAAGGTAAATATTGTCTGTAAAGACTCATACTGTTTCTCTCTCTGTGATCTTTTGGAACCTTTTATGTTTTGGTTTATTGTCATTCATTTAAACAAGAAATAGTATTGGGTGCCTACTATGTCCCAGGCCACCATAGTAAAAATCTGCCCTCAAGGAGTGTACATTTTGTGTATAGAATTAGACAATAAACAAGATAAAATAAGTAAAATATGTGACTCTCACAGTCTTTATGTTGTTACGGAACATGCCATGTGGGAGAAGGGTAGGGAATGCTGAGGTAGTGGTTGCAAATGTAAAAGTGTGCCCAAGGAATGCCTCGTGAGAAGGTTATTTACAGTGGGGGTGGGATTGGAAACTAAACTCAGATCTTTTGCACTGAGCTACATCCCCAACTACTGATTGATTGATTTATTTTTAATTCTGAGGCAAGATCTCACTTAAGTGATAAAACTGCCCAAGCTGGACTTGAACTTGTCTCCTGCCTCATATCCCAGAGTGCTGGGATTACAGATACGCATGTGATACATGGCAGGATGTCAGTCATACCTTGAATAAGCACCAGAAGAGGGTGCAGGGCGGAGCTGTGCCGCCCTTCTAAGGAAGAGCCTTGTTGGTAGAGGGACTATCAAGTGCAAAGATTCGGGCAGGAATCTGCTTGCCTTTGAGGAATAGGAAAGGCTGGTGTGGCCTCAGATTGGTGACCTAGGGGACAGGACTGGCAATGGAGACTTCGGTGGCTACTGACCTCAGAGTAAGAGCAACTGGCAAGTTCTGAGTGGAAGAGTACCACCATCTAATTTGCATTTTAACAGGCTGTCTGGCTGTTGTGGCAGAAGAAAGTAGGAAGACTAGTAAGGAGGCTGTGTTAGTAATTCAGGTGATCTGGAAAATGGCTTAGACCATCATGAGAGCAGCAGAGGTTGGCTTCTGGGCATATGTTGAAGGTACAGCCAGCAAAATTTGCTGACATGTGTGAGATGTGAGAAAAAACCTTTGGCAGTAATTTGTGGGTTTTTCAAAGCTGGCAGCCATCACCACAGTGCTATATATGCATCAGAGTGGTCATATTTTACTGCAACTGCATTGTAAAACAACACTTAAAAAACAATATTATGAAACAAAAAACAAACAAACAAACAAAAAAACAATATTATGAGGCTGAGGCAGGAGGATTGCTGCACATTCAAGGCCAGCATGGGCTACAAAGTGAGTTCAAGGGTAGACTGAACTGCATAATGAAATTATGTCTCAGAAAAACAAAGCAAACAAACAAAACCCCACAATATTTATTAACAAGCAATAAACTGAATAAATAAGAGAAATACTAAAATTTAGAAGACAGTCTTTTGATTAAAAAATAAAACAATAGAAGATTGCTTTGTAAATATGGTTTGTTTATTTGTTTGTTTTTTGCAGTGCTGTGATCAAAACCAGGGCTTTGTACATGCTAGGCAAATTTTTTACAACTGCGCTAAATTCCCAGCCCACTTCTTTTATTTCTCTATGTCATTTACTTCTAACACAATTGTGTTCTACAAGGCTCAGTAACATTTCTATAAAATTCGTCATAATTAGAATTCTGTCCAGTCAGTCTCAAACTTCTTTCTAAGAATTGCTGCATATTTAACTTGCTCCACCAGAATCTTCCCTGTGTAACATTAAACAGATAGAAAATATATTTAGGCTGTGGGTATAGCTCAGTGGTCAAGCACTTGCCTAGCATGTGTAATGTCCTAGGACCAATCCCTAGCATCAAAAAAAATTATATAATACATAAAAAATTATAATATATATACAACATTATATGTAAAAGTATTATGTATATATTTAACTTTGTGTTAGAAGTAAATGACAGAAAAATAAGAGAAGTAGGCTGGGGATTTAGCTCAGTTGTGAATATTTGCCTAGCATGTACAAAGCCCTGGTTTTGACCCCCAGCACTGCAAAGAAAAAAAAAAGGAAGAAAAAATATTTAACAAAGCAATCTTCTATTGTTATTCAGAGATGTTAACTTGTGCAGAGAAGGACAACCTTGCTTTTAAGACAGAGCTAGGGCTTGTTCTTAACTTTTATGATAGAACTCATGATGTGTTCATCTGGTATGGTAGAATTTATGATGTGTTTATCTGTTACCAAAGCAGGTAGATTTCCTGTTACTTAGCCACACAAAGTATGTCTTTGTTTTTGTGGTACTAAGGATCAAACTCATGACCTTGTACTTGCCAGGCAGGCTTGTATGCCACTGAGCTACATCCCCAGCCAAAGTATGTCTTTTTCAGGTTTTTTTCCTAGAGGCAGGGGGGCATTCCAGAAACTTTCGTGAAACCTTCAACTTTCAGGAAAAGAAGTTACAAAGCAAAGTAGATATCACTGATTTATTCCTTAATCCCTTAATTCAACAAAAAAAAAATTTTTTTTAAACAAGACCTCACTGTGCAGTTCAAGCTTGAACTCATTATGTATTCCAGGCTGGCCTTGAACTCATAGTGATCTTTCTGCCTCAGCCTCCCCAGTGCTGGGATTACAGGAACGTCCATTTCAACAAGTATGTTCCAGACATTGGAGATATACTACATTAAGCAAAGTAGATGTGGCTCTGTCTCTGCTTATGGCACTTAACAATCTCAAAGTGTTCTGTGTTTTTTTTTATATTAAATTGATCAGAAAGTAATCTTAGAAGAGCCAGTATTATGGAGTGATTAGTGAGCTTTTGAGTCAAATGGTGGTGTGGTTTAATTTTGACCTTCACATTTTTAGTTATGTGATCTTAGGTAAGTGATCTCTTTACTTTGAGCCTCAATTTCCTCACCTATAAAATAGTACATATATTGTAGCCCTGTTAAGATTAAATAATACATATAAAATACTTCAGGACAGTGCTTTGTATGTTGTATTTAAGCTTATTTCAGTCTTTTACTTATTTTGACCTGAAAACAAATAGCAATATTATAAAATAAATGCTAAAAGTATGTACTCAAAATATTCACAACCCCCCCATCTTGAGAGTACCTGATTATATTATGATCTAGAAAGACTGCTTCATTTGATTTGAGGTAAAAAATCTAAAAGTGAGTGAAAGTGTTTCTTGAACAAATTTGGGAAGGTCTTTTGGGCCTTGTTTTGTTTGGACAACATCTCACTGTGTTGACTAGGCAGGTCTCAAAGTCCTGAGCTCAAGCGATCCTCACACCTTGGCCTCCCAAGTGCTAGGACTAGAGGCGTGTGCCACTGCACCTGGCTTAACCTAGAGGGTTCCTATGATGCTGTGCACTGTTCTCTCTCAGTAATGGTGAACTCAAACCAGGACTGCGTCTCCTTCAGTCTAGTAACCCTAGTATGGAATTTGTGGTAGGTACCAATCATACCTTTATTTAGTGAATGATCAAAAACTTTAAAGAAGGAAAAAAAACCTTTCAGGACAACCACTGGAACCATCTCATCACCCATGGGTGGTTGGAGCTGGTCCAAGGTTAGGCTTACAGCTGATCACTGCAGTTCTGTGACAAATTCATGGATTCGGTACATTCAGACTCACAATACCGTGCCCCAGGGATGCTCAAGCCGTGTCAGGGACACTTGCCTACTCTGGTATCTTCCTGGGCAGATTCTTGGGAATGTTTCTTGAATTATAAGAATCCCCAACTAAATATCTCCTTCCTAAGTCCTCTACCGAAGCACCTTCCTGCCCTTTCTTGGCCTTACCATCTGAATAGCAACTTTACTCCCAAGCCTTTCAATTCTCTCTTCAGATTTTTCTAAGGACTTGTTGCTCCTTGGTTAACTAACATGAGGACTGGTTTTCTGTGTTTGAGTTTATCTTATAGTTTTGTTTTTAAACAGGTTCTCTAATTGAACAGCTAACTACAGAAAAATATGAGTGTATGGTGTGCTGTGAGTTGGTTCGAGTCACGGCCCCGGTGTGGAGCTGTCAGAGCTGTTACCATGTGTTTCATCTGAACTGCATCAAGAAATGGGCAAGGTCTCCAGCATCTCAAGCAGGTCAGTTGTTTCTCTTTCTGAGTATTAGTTGCACCTGTTTGATATGTTTAACTTGTAAGCCTAGCTTTTAAAAATACTAATTCTTCTTTGGCCAGGCGTCTCGGCGAACCCCTATAATTCCAGCACTAGGCAGGAGGAGCACTACAAGTTTGAGGCCAGCATGGGCTACATAGTAAGTTTAAGACTAGCCTGAACAACACAGCAAGACCCTGTCTCAAAAAACAAAAAACAAAACTAGTTCTTCTTGCATAGTTTATCTGCAGGGAGAATATGTTGCCTTGATCATGTGTCAGGTGACCAGAGTTAAGCTGTTGATCTTAAGTAAAACTCCTGAGCATAGCAATGATAAAATATTTAGGGTATTATAAAATTGGTTATTATTATTAAAATTATAGCTTTTATCCAAGTAACAACTTGTATTTATTGTATAGTTTGCTTTAGAAATTTATACAAAGCAACTATTTAATTTACCTTCAGTAGAATTGGTTATGCCTTTCATGTATCTTCTGCATAGTTTATTATGGACTTTTCTCAAATATACTAGTATATGCTTCTTGAATTGTGGATCTCTAATTTAAAACATTTTATTTTCTTGCATGTATTTAAATAATTTATCTTATGAACCACATATCTACTTGATTCATTGTATCTGAAAATCCTTATAAATGTAATCCCAAGTATGGTATTTAAGCAAAGCAATCACTATTATGAATTTGTTTTTTACATGTCTGAGATACTTTAACATTGAAATTACTACAGTTCTTCAGTAATGTGATTTGATATATAAAAAAATGATTTTTTTTTTGAGACAAGCTGTTCTGATAACATATTTGGAGGTTCTGGCAGGGAAAGCTGCTATTCATATTCCCTTGACTAAGGAAAAGGTCCTCTTTAACCAGGTGCACAGCCTCGGAGCAGTGAGGGAGGAAGGAGACACTTGTAGCCAGCCAGATCAGCTGAACCAGATAAACAGAGAGGCACATTGTGCAGCCAGACTGCCTTCACGTCCCAAGTTGGTCTTGAAGACTCATAGTTTCACTTGCTCCCCTTATCTCAGCCTCCTAAGTAGCTGAGACGCAGGCATGAGCTACTATGTGCTGCTGAAATTTAAAATCGGGGTTTTTTGGTGCTGGGGATCGAGCTCACAACCTTGCGTTTGCCAAGCAGGCATTTACGTCACTGAGCTTAAGCCCCAGCCTAAAATTAGTTTTTAAAATTTTTAAATTTTTGAAATTTTTCTGTGGTGCTAGGGATTGAACCCCTGGCTTTGCATATACTAGACAAGTGTCTGCCACCGAGCCATACCCTCAGCTCTAAATTTTCAAAAGTTATTTGTGTTTTCCTTTTGGGAAACCCTGGGGATTGAATCCAGGGCCACATGCATGTTAAGCACATGCTCTGCCACTGAGCTGCTTGTGCTTTTGGAAGAAAATTTATTTGGTTTACTCTCATTTTTTTGACAGATGGCCAGAGTGGTTGGAGGTGTCCTGCCTGTCAGAACGTTTCTGCACATGTTCCTAATACCTACACTTGTTTCTGTGGTAAGTTTGTTTGCATACACCAGAGTGTCTTATTTATTTTTTCTTTCTTTCTCTCTTTCTTTCTTTTTTTTTTTTTTCCAGTCTTTTTTGAGAGGGTCTCACTATGCAGTTCAGGCTGGTCTCAAACTCACAAAATCTTCCTGCCTCAGCCTCCCAAGTGCTGGGATTACAGAAGTGAGCCACCATGCCTGGCTCAAACTATTTTATTTCATGCATTGTACTTTAGTTCTCGGTGCAAGACAGGTGGTCTGCTGGGCTTGTTAGTGAAGTTACTAATCAGACTTCCAGAGTATGGGTTGATAAGACCATTGTCATGGGTAGGTCACAAGCTTTTTTCTTGACAGGTTGCCCTGGAAATGGGCCTTCCCATTATGCACCAGCTCATGCTCCTTCTGAGCTGAGGTACTGGTCTTTTTGGTCCTAATTTGAGACCAGAACTACCCAGGCAGTAGAGGTACATAGTAATATTAACTCCCCTCAACCCTGACTGTAACAGTTTTGATATTCTAGATTTGAGCAGTGCAAGTTAAGATAGTGGGTTTTTTAACCCAAGAAATAAAGTCATTTCTCTTTATAATAAAGAGAGAAATTTCTGTAAGCTAAAACTATAAGCCCTATCCTAGTATCCTCCTTCTTTATGGAATACTACTTCCTGTTTTTGACTAGCTCATTTTCTCCTATGTATTAGGAAAAAAGCTTTCTTTGATCCAGATATTCATTCCTAGTGCTAGCTTATTTCCTGTGTCTTTTTTTTCTTTCTTGATTTTTAATGCCTAGCTTTCTCTGTCTAGTTGATTTTTCAGATTTTATTTCTTACTGTTTATTAATGCCACTGCATTTTTGCTTGTGTTCTGTTTCCTTAGGGAAACTATGTTCAGAAGTCTTCAGTAATCCCTTCGTGACCACATCTAGGGCTGATTTATAAAATCTTAATTCTTTGGCAGCATGGCCATTGACACTTTGACCATTCCCTTCTTAACATAAATAACTCTTCTCTTTCTGTAAGCTCTCCTTATTTTTCTAACCAATTTGTTCCTATTTCTCCTTTCTCAACATTTAAATAGCAATTTTCACCAAGTTTTTGACTATCAACTCTTTATCTCTGTATTTCCGTCTTTTGGTGAACTCATTGTCATATGCCCTCTTCTAATGGAAACCTGCCTTTGTTTTTCCTTTCATTTTGGCCATTCTTTTATTTAGCATCTGCTGACCTTATGTGTTTTATTTCCAAAGTCCGAGGCTTCGCAGATATTAAGCATTGTTAATTGAAGGAATGAATATTCTTGAGTGTATTGTTGGAAAGGCAGCATGAAACTTGCAACAAGAGGTCAGTTAAAAGTTGGAGTCGGCTATGGTGGCACACATCTGTAATTGTAGAACTAGGGAGCCTGAGGCAAGAGGGTCATTGCAGATTCAAGGCCAGCCCGGATTATGTAGTGAGTTCAAAAGGCCAGCCTGAATTACACGGGGAGGCCTTATCTCAAGCAACCAAGGGGAAGGTGGGCAATAAGTAAGTGGCACAATATCAAGGTTTAATTACCTTCTTTAATTATATTATTTATTTGTTAATTTATTTTTGTCTTTTTGAGACAGGGTCTTGCTATGCAGTTCAGGCTGGCCTTGGGCTCACTTTGTAGCCCAGGCTGGTCACAAACTTGCAACAATCTGCCTGCCTCAGCCTCCCAAGTGCTGGGATTATAGGAGTGCACCACCATGCTTGACTTAATTACCTTATTTTAAAGGGTTTTCAGGCACAAAGTACCACTGTGGAATTAAAAATCTCATTGGAAGTTTCATGGACAAATTAGATAAGAAACCCTAAGAAGGCATAAGAATATGCAACAAAGGTCAAAATGATGTAAGAAAGATAAAATGATGTGGAAATGTAAACTATGGCTTTATTTACCTGATGACTTTGCCCTTCACAATTCTTTAAGATTATTAATTTAATGTGTTTTTATTGAGAACTTGCTATAGTATTGTGAAAAAATAGAAATAGACCACTTATTGATTCTCCAGACCTTACAATTTAACAGTTAAAACCTAATTAACCTGACACTGCACTAGGAGCTTTGAAGTACTATGGGAGATCTTTGGGATGAGCTATGACTAACTAAATGACTAAGAAAAGCTTTTATGAAAGGTATAATTTGACAGGACTTGAAAACTGGGCAGGCAGGAAGGACTTATTTATTTATAGAATGGGATGAGCAGAAATTCAAAGCTAAGAAGGTTTACAATCTTTCGGGAGAAGAAGGAGTCATCAGTTTATAGATCCTAGGATCTATGGTGGTAGAGTAGGAGATGACTGAAAAGGCGACCCTTTTAGCCTGCAGAAAGCCATTGAAGGTATCAGTTATTTATGGAGATTAGTTGCTGGCTATGAGAATATCTTGGAGCCTAAGCAGTTTGGAAACTTACAATAATCCAGATGAAGAGTAATAAAAATCTACAATGAGTAGTATAGAAAGGAAAAAGTAAGAATTTCTAAAGTTAATAAACATTAATAACAATTCCTGTTTGCTAGGAATTAACAACAATTCCTGTGAGTTGGTAAAGGGCGGAACCCGAATGTGACTCTATAGCTTCATGCTTAAGGAAATAATGATACCAGAGAAAAGAACAGACCAAAAGAACTAGGTTTAGAGAGAAGAGAGAGAGTTGTTCAACAAGCAGGTAGGAATATTTGAAGAGGGATTAGAATTTAAGGATGATAGTTGGCAGTTGAGAGGAACAGATGAGATCCTAGTGGATAAAATGGTAAGGAGTGAGAAAAGGGTGTCATGCAGACCCCTGACAGAGAAAAGACAAAACAATAGCAACAACAAAAACTGTCATTCTGACTAAAAGAAAAGAGACAGGACCACTGAAGGATATTAGGGCAAAACCGGGGCACTATATTTGAGCAAAAAAGCACAGAGACAGGGCAGCATTTGTGATAGTCAGGAAATGGAAGTTTGGCCAGTACGAGGCAACAGAGTAATAGGAGGGAAGATGAGGTGAGACCCTCTGCAAGAAAGACCGGGGGGGGGGGGGGGGTGTGATTAAGTAGAAGAATGGAAAGAAAAAAGGAGTCAGTACTTTCCGTAGGTTCTGAGTGTCTGCCTCTTGACAGTGCTGATGTTACTGATCAACAGGGAAGACGGTGGGGCTCTGGAAGGAAAATACAAACTGTGACTGTAGACAAGTCTGGTAGAGGGGACTGAAGCCCCAAGCAGATGTTCAGCAGACCATTGCACATGTAGGATGACAGGGTTTAGAACAAGGCAGAAAATGTAGAACTAAAGTTTCTAAAAGAAACAGTAAAGAGAACAAGCAGAGGCCTGCTACCGTGTATAAATTACCCGAGTGAGGAAGGAAGAGTCCTATGCCTTGAATTTTACTCTTCTTTCTGCTGAGTCCAAGGAAGATGCCCAGCAAAGATTTGCAGAGCACTGATTATAAAATTACAGTCCTTTTATGTCTATTTTACAGCTTTAGAGTAGGCAAGTTCCTACTATACAGGGGATTTATATTTGTTCCATCTTACAGAAAACCTCCTCCCCTTTAACCCAAAAATCTTCTTCCCTTATTTCTTCCTGACCCATACCACAGATATTTTTCAAACCAGCGATTTGATTGTAGGTATTTGTCTTAGATTAAATGTGTTCATTAGTGAAAAATGGCATTTTTATAAGTAAAATGAGTGTCTTTCCTAGGTAATCTGAAATTTGTGACAGCATGCTCAGGGAAGCTTTCTGTTTTCTTTTTCTTTTCTTTTAATTGATACCAGGAGTCAAAATCAGAACCTCACTCTTGCTAGGCAGACACTGTGCTTTTTTTGTTTTAGAATGTGAGATAATGTACTTGTTGAACTAATGAAAACCACACTTAAATTTCATGCTAGCTAGCTGTTATATTATACTATTTCATTAAAGTCAGGAATGTATTTGACAGGCCTGGTGGCACACGCCTGTAATCCCAGCACTCAGGAGGCTGAGGCAGGGGGATAACTTAGTTCGAGGCCAGCCTGGGCTACACAGTGAGCTCAAGGCTAGCTTGAACTGCATAGTGAAAACCTGTCTCAAAAAAAAAAAAACAATATGGTTGAAATTGATAGCATTGACATTGATCTCATATATTTTAGGTAAGGTGAAGAATCCTGAATGGAGCAGAAACGAAATTCCGCACAGTTGTGGTGAGGTCTGTAGAAGGAAACAGCCTGGCCAGGACTGCCCACATTCCTGTAACCTGTAAGTTGGAAAATTGAACTTCTGGGGATTCCTAGTGGACATGCTTTGCTCGTGGGTATATACACATAATTGGTTAGCATGTAACAGTACAGGGTGGAGCTTGATATGGTACCTGTTGTAGTCAGGGGTTGCAAGGAGAACAATTACGTGTAGGACACAGAATTTATAACAAACAGTATTTTATGATGCTTACTCAGAGTTAAATACAAGAAAGTGCAGGAAATCTGTCCACAATTAAGACCTAGAAAATCCAGCTGAGGGCCTGGATCCCACAGCAATGTACAGCATGAGTCCAGATGAAAACCTAGAGCCCATGACAGTGCCTCCCACAAACACAGCTGGAGGTCTAGAGCCCATGACAGTGACTCATGCAAGTCTGTTTTATGGATCTGTGCTGGGAAGGCCCACAGGTCAGTGGTGAAAACTAGAAAGTCTGTGCCAGCGGGGTGAAGGATCTGTGCCAGTAGATTGAGGTTCTACGCTGGAGCCAAGAAGTGACACTCAAGATGAGGACCAGGGCTCCCTGAAAAGGGCCATCCTCAGTGACAATGAGGTCCTGAGCTCCTCTGACAATGAGAACAGACAAGTACATGCCAGAAAGCCAGCGTGACGATTTTCTCCTGGAGATTAAACAGCATACATCTTCCCCTCTGGAGCCAGGAAGCTCAGTGTAAGGAGCAGAGCTCCCCTAAAGTGATCCACAGCCACTCCCGGCGACAAGGTCCCAAGCTCCGCCAATGAGAATGGCCAAATTAATGGAGAAGCTAGCCTCGACAAGCTCCTCCAGGAGAACCAACAGCTCCAAACAGTGACACTTAGGAGAACCCACAACACCCCGCTCTTCCTCTCCGTGTCTCCATTTATGCTGGCAGTTTTCCTCAGGTGGGCCCTCTACACCCAGCACCATGTTGATTTGATTCAGCTGGTGTTAAGTTGACCACCAGCTTTTAATCCATAACAGTACCATTTACTGAGCGTTACTCGATACTAGCACTCTATGAGTTAGTTTGTTGAATCCTTACCACAATCAAGTGATATGTATTTATTATCTCCACTTTATACTTGAGGCTCAGAAAGGCCAAGCATCTTGCTTAGCATCAGTGTTAGACCATGGTGGGGCTAGAATTTCCAAAGACAGCCCTCTTTTCACTGTACTACATCGCAGGCTTTTAAAAGGAAATGGACTTAGATGTTTTAGCTCCCAGACAAGTCCAAGAGAGTATATGGGACAGCCTTTGGTGTTGAAGGGAAAAGCAATTGTGTAGCATTCTTCTGACAGTATTTTTAAGATGTCAGTCCTTTACCTCTAATAAATAGTCAGCTTTAGAAAGTGTCCATTTCTGTTTTTAAATAATAAGAGAAATGTAGTCCTAAAGAAATAGTTGGTCAGTTACAAATAAATTTCTTCAGACTTTAACCTCAAGACATGATTACAATTTTGGGTTTGAGTTACTAAATAGTTGTATGACCTAGTGCATGTTACATAACTTCTCTAAGCATGAATTTATAAATCTATAAAATAATAATTATGTGAACAATACTACTTGTTTTATGAGTTTTATGAAAATTAAATGAATGCATCTAGGAATCTTGGTATAGTCTTTCAAGTGGTCAAAAAATGGTATTTCTTGCTTCATTACCCAAATCCAAGAGACATGAAAGCAGGCACGGGAGTGTTGTCTCAGTGGTTGTGCTGCGTGGAGCTGGGGTAAATGTTTGACTGGGGCCTGTTATCAAGGTCAGCTGGTGGTGGTGCCAAGGAACAGCCAGTGGGGCACAGCTGTTTCAGACTGGGCTAAAGAGTGTGGCCTTTGACTTGCTGAGCAGCTGCCTCCCTCTGATTGACTCCTTCCTCAGGGACTCATTTCTTTTTTTTTTTTTTGGTACCGGGGATCGAACTCACGACCTCGTGCTTGCCAGGCAGGCGCTTAAGCCACTGAGCTAAATCCCCGGCCCTGGGACTCATTTCTCAAATGATCACTTTTTCACCAGTGGGCATTTTTATCGTGACTCCCAGATGGCATCAGAAGTCATGTGGATCAGGTAGTAAACATCTTGTCTAAAAGAATGAGTATCTCAGGACCTTTGTGGCTCTAGAAATCCTATGCTTGGTCTGGAAACTGCTTTTACTTCTGTCAGGACTCTAGCTGCTAAAGCTCATTCCTCAACAGTACTTTCCAGGTCTCAGACAAAGCTTTGAGGGTCTCCTGCTTACCAGGACTCGGAAGCTGCAGTTGGCCTCTTCCTCTATTTTGGGTTATCCATAAGTCATAAAATTCTCTCAAGCAGTAGTTCTCAATCCTGGCTGCATATTAGAATCAATTAGAAAACATTTTAAAACATCAGTATCCAGGCTCTATCTCAGCAATTCAATTGATGGGAGTGGATAAAACAATTGCAGTCTGTGGGAGTGGGTAAAATTCTCCAGGTGTAGCCACATGTGGTGGGACATACTTGTAATCATTGCACACTTGGAGGCTGAGGCAGGAGGATTGCAAGTTCAAACACACCTAAGCGACTTAACACAGTGAGACTGTCTTAAAAAACAAGGGCTGGAGATGGAGCTCAGTGAAGGCTGTGGGTTCAATCCCTAGTACCCTGTCCTCATAAAAAAAGGTTCTAATATGTAGCCAGCATTGCAGACCATTGTTTAAAAGGTTAAGAAAACCTGGGATTGAATTCATAAGTTATTGAAATTCTCAGAGACATTTGAAATTACTTGGAGCTACCCATACCTGCCCCACAGTTTATCCATCATTTAAAATTATTTAAATTGTATTACTTATGCCAGGCAATGTGGCTCACGCCTATAATCCCACCACTTAGGAGGGTGAGGCAGGATCGATGTAGGTGTGAGGCCAGCCTGAGCTACCTAAACAAGTTCAGGGCTTCTGACCTACACTGTATAGTGAGACCCTGCTTCAAAGATAGATAGATACATAGATAGATAGATAGATAGATAGATAGTTTTATCTGGAGGGGTTGAACCTTACCATGTGAAATATAAATAACTGTTGAATAATGACACTCACCTTTAAAGAGATATGCCTAAATGTGTATCTCAGAGACTGTCGAAAAAAGTCACCTTAAAAAACTTAGGATCTTGTTCCAACATTGTTTCGTGTTCAGTTTTAAGAGTTATTAGAGCTGGATTTGGAGTCATGTATAAAGCTAAGAATCCCACGCTGGGCGTGGTGGTGCCTGAAGCTCCGCACCCTCGGAAGCTCAAGCAGGAAGACTGAAAGTTCGAGCCCAACCTGGACAGCCCTAGTGACTTAGGAGACCATGTCTCAAAATAAGAGATAAAAAAGGCTGGGAATATTGCTCAGTGCTAAGACCTTGCATTTAGTCCTTAGTATCATAATCATTATCATCATCTCAGCCAGACTACATTATAGGCACCTGTGGTGTTTTGTTTTGTTTTGTTTTGTTTTGTTTTGTTTTGTTTTGTTGGTGAGGGGGTTGCATAAAATTCTGTTACCCAAGGGATTAATTAGACTTGGCTCAAGTTGCCTTTTAACTCCCAAGGGATTATAACTTGCCATCTCTTAAAATTCCCTCTCTAGGTTGGGAATTTAGCTCAGTGGCATAAGTGCCTGCTTGGCAAGCACAAGGTCGTGAATTCAATCCCTGGTACCACAAAAAAAAAAAAAAAATTCCCTCTCTAAAAATAATTGTAGAAGTTCCCAAAATATATTTTTAAAGTAGTGTGTAGGGGCTAGGGATTTAGCTCAGCGGGATAAGCTCCTGCCTGGCAAGCATGAGGTCGCAAGTTTGATCCCTGGTACCCCCCCCCCAAAAAACCAAAGTAGCATGTGGTTTGCCCAGTTTTCTGCTCTGAAGAGGGCATTATTTATTTGAATATACAAATTCTATTCTGTAAGGTTTTTTCCTACTGGTTTCATTAATAAAGTTCCTATAAAGAGTATTCTACTCTGAGATCTGAATAGACCCATACCCCTTCCTTACCACCAGGCCCCCACCATGTCTCCTCACTGTTCCTGATGTACCCCGTTGCCTGATCATTACCTCACTAGCTGAGACGGTCATACTTCTGTTTTCTCAGAATCTGATCTCTCTAGGACTTTGTTGGGCATTCTGCCATCACCTGAGGGTCAAACGTTTTCTCCCCCACACACTGCTGTAAGTGGGCCAGTGCCATATTTGAAAATGTCATCTTTGTCAGACCCAAATAAACCTAGTCTTTTGACTTGGGCTTTAGTTTTCTGGTTAAATGTCCTAAGATGTCCTAAATAATTTCATTATTTTGAATTTTTGTTGTTCTTTTTTAGATGGAGGCTTACTTATATAGACCAGGCTGGCCTTGAACTTTCAATCTGTGTCTCAGCCTCGGAGTACTGGGATTATATTGTGCACCACCAGGCCTGGCCTGATTGACTGATTAATTGATTGTTCTCTTTTCGAAAGGCCTTGGACTGAACCCAGGGACTTTGCACTGAGTGACATCACCAACCTCCCACTCCTCATTAATTAATTTATTTATTTAGAAACAGAACCTTGTGAAGTTGTCCGCACGAGGCTGCAACTTTTTGATTTTTTATTTTTCACAAGGTCTTGCTGTGTAGTTCGGCCTGGCCTTGAACGACGATATTGTGTAGCCCAGTCTAGCCTCGCACTCATGGCAGTCCTCGTGCCTTAGCTTCCCAAGCTCCAAGTGCTGGGAACACAGACGTGTGCCACCATGCCCACCTGGGCTGGAACTTTTAACCCGAAATTTGTTTTGTTTTTGTAGTAGTGGGGATTGAACCTAGGACCATCACATTTAGCTACATCTGTAGCGCTTTTTTGATTTTTTTATTTTGAGATAGGGTTTTGCTAAGTGCTGAGCTTTAGAGAAATGCTAAAACATTTCATTGTAGGTTTATTCATAGTAGGACCCAGTTGGGGCAGCTTTGTTTTGGTTTGGATACAGGGTATGATTTATTCACTGTAGCTTTTCTCTTTTTCAGTCTCTGCCATCCTGGACCCTGCCCACCCTGCCCTGCCTTTATGACTAAAACATGTGAATGTGGACGAACCAGGTAAAGTTAAAATTGTACTCTGAAGAAGACTTCGGTTTCCACATGCATGATTTACTTGTGCATTTTCAAAACAAAAATTAATTAGTAGATACAGACAAGTAGTAAGTGTAATAAAATGATCCTGTGACATCCACAGTGGATTGGTTCCAGGAGCCCAGATGCTCAGTCCTTATATAAAATGGTTTGGTATTTGCATATAACCTGCACATATCCTCTTGTGTACTTTAAATCATCTCTGCATTACTCATATTACCTAATACATGTAAATATCATGTAAATAGCCATTAAATTATGTTGTTTAGGGAATGATCACAAGAAAGAAGTCTTTACATGTTCAGCTGGATATAATTTTTTTAAAAAGTGTGTATATGCTCTTGGTTGAATCCGTGGGTATAGAACTGACATGGAGGGCCAGCCGTGAGACTGTTCTGCATTTTTTATGTCGCTAATCCTGTTTTATAACATTATAGTTGATTGAGAAGTTGTCTGCACAGTGAGATTGTAACATTACCCATTCAGTGAAATGCAAAGGTGACAAGAATTTTCTTACTCTTTCTAATGGATAGCAAAACCAGAAGGTGAGCCTAGGCTTGATAAGGTCCAGGAGCACTGTTTTCTCTGTGCCCAGCATAATGTTCTGCTAGCATCTAGATTTTTCAGTAAATATTGTTGCATGAAAGAATAAGTAACCCCAGTAATTGTGCCCTATTATAATGCAAATTCTCCTGCATCTTTAGTGTAAGCCCCACTGATGGCTGTGGAGTACCTCAAAGGCCCGGGAAGAGCTTAAAATGATTTCTAGACCCTGAGACAAAATGAGACCGTGCACTGCTCAGGGATGTGCTTTTGTAACAGTGTGGCCTGTGAGACGCATGCAGTCACTCTGATCAGATGTGGGGTCTACTGCATAACTTGTTGTAGATCTGGGCAAGTTGTACAGTTTAGTGGAGCTTTATTCTTCTTATCATAAAATTGAATAATAGTGTCTATCTCAAGAGGTTGATGTTAACCATGGTGCTAGGCATATGGTTGTGTAATAGGCTGATGATAGCCATTATGCTGATCATCTGTACATCAGTCCTCTATGTACTAGAACAATGACCTTTTTGTGGAAATTTTTATTTTAAAGAGAATAACAGCCAAGCAAAATAAAACAATAAAGCCAATCAAAACAAAACAGCATGACACAGGATTTCAAAACAAGATAATAGGAAATCAACAATGGTTACCATAATGCCTCTTGTCTTCAAAATAGCTGTCTGTACCTTCAGACATAGTAAAATCAAGCAAAACAGAATAGAACCAATAAAAACAAAACAATGAATGCAATACAGGACTTCAAAACAAGATAATAATGAATCCAAAATGGCTACCATAATATACCTTGTTATCTTTGAAATAGATGTCCATGCCATCAGATACAATAAAATCAAACAAGACAAAACAGAATAAAACCCAGCCAAATAAAACATTGAAAACAATACAAGACTTCAAAACAAGGTAATCCCTATTAACAATGACTACCACCTTCAGAAGGACATCCCCCATAGATACTACATTACTTATTGTTAGCCTCTAAATAGATAGACTACCGACCTTAGGGCCTGCAAAGTCAGTGAAACACTAAACACTACAAGCATTAAGTTGTATTTTACCTCAGTAGCTATCCTCTCAGCCTGTGTGTCTCCAGATCAGCCGGGCATTGGGGGTGGAGGGGGATGTTAGCTCTTCTTGTCTCTCAGCCCACGTGCCGGAAGAGGCTGGCATCTGGTTCTCCTCCTCATGGCCTGCACATGGCACCAACTTGCAGGATGGTGTTGGCTTTTTGTTGGCTTCTTGTTCTCCCCACACACACAGAGTCTACAAATGGCACTGGCTTAAAGGAAAGGGCTATGTCTGATTCTCCTCTCAGTGGCCCACACATGGCACCAGCTTGCAGGAAGGAGTTGGCTTCTGAACAATGACTTTTTATTTTTACTTTATTTCATTTAGTTATCGTTGAAACAGGGTCTCACTGTTTTAAGATGGATCTTGTTATTTTGCCCATACTGGCTTCAAAATCATGATCTTCCTGCCTCAGCTAGGTTTACAGGGGTGTGTCACTACACCCAACTAAATATGACTTTTAAAATAAAATGTGTTATTGCAAAAGGATTGAAGGATGGAATAAAATTCTTCCTGCAGGAGAATAGACTTCAAGTATTAACTCCTAGAAAGAGATCAAAGACATTGTCTAAAAGCCCATAGATTTTTTTATTAGAACAAAATTAGAATGGTTTCCCCACTGCGAATCAAAGTCAGATCTAGTAACATAGCAGCATAAAATGCCAACATGCTGGGTCCCAGGAAAAACTTGTTCTGTTTTCAGTCCATGTCAGAGCTGGTACCTTTCCTCCCAGTCTGCAAGGAGGAAACTAGGCAAAACTAGGACGACAATCTGGATCTTCTGGCCTTCATCCCTGGTCTTTCTTCCCTCCCACATGCTGCTTCGTGGAATTTAGATGAAATCACATAGAACAGACTCAGGAATAGTCTTCGGTATCTCATTGATCAGAAAACAGGGAAGAAAGAGACAGGTTAGGGTATGAAAGCAATAAAGGAGAAGGAAGAAAGCAAAGGAGAGAGTAATGAAGGAAATAAAAATTGGGGGAAGGAGATATAGGAAAAAAGGCGGGCAAGGGCTGGTTGTGGTGGCGCACACCTGTAATCCCAGCACTCAGGAGGCAGAGGCAGGAGGATCACCAGGAGTTGAAGGCCAGCCTGACTACATAGCAAAACGCTATCTCAAAAATGTGGAGGGCGCAGCAGTGTCAAAAGAGAGAGTCAGTAGGTTTTTGAGAAAAGGATTTGGGCTTTAGTGTTGGTTTAGCTGCACAACAGGAACTTTTGGACTGATAGCTCTTTTTCTTTTTTTTTTTTTTTTTTTTTTTTTTTTGGTCTTTTTGAGACAGCGTCTTGCTATGCAGTTCAGGCTGGGCTTGAGCTCAGTTTGTAGCAAAGGCTGGTCCTGAACTCACAAAGATCCTCCTGCCTCAGTCTCCTGACTGATGTCATCTTTACACCTACTTTCTTCACAGGCACACAGTTCGCTGTGGTCAGGCTGTCTCCGTCCACTGTTCTAACCCATGTGAGAATATTCTGAACTGTGGTCAGCACCACTGTGCCGAGCTGTGCCATGGGGGTCCGTGCCAGCCTTGCCGGGTCCTGCTGAATCAGGGTGAGTGTGTGCACCAGCTGGCAGTCTTAGTGGGCTTTCCTAGGGCTACATAAATTATATTGCAATAAAAATATTTTTTAAAAATCCACAGTGAGGAAGGAGGATCAAAGAGAAGGGGGGAAAGTCCAAACCCACAGTGAGGTACCTGTCTACACTTAATAGGATAGCTAAAATAAAAATAATGACCAAATGTTGGCAAAATGAAAACAACTGGAATTTTCATACATTGCTGGCAGGTGTGTATAATGGTACAACAACTTCAGACAAGTTTGGTGTTTTTTTTATAAAAGTAAATCTGTATCTTATAACCTATGTACATGAGTGATAAAGAGACTTTCTAGGGGTACATATTCACAGGAGCCCCAAACCAGAGAACTGAATATTCCTCAGTGGGAGGAGGGATAGATAAAAGTGTGTGTTTCTTTTCCTTCTTTCTTTCTTCCTTCCTTCCTTCCTTCCTTCTTTTTTTTTTTTTTCTGGGTATTGAACCTAGGACCTCTGCAATGAGTTTCATCCCCAGCCCTTTTTTTAGTTTTCCTTAAATGGCAAATATCTCCAAAGTATTTTGGCCATGCATATAGTTTGTCTTCTCAAATGGTAATTCTTCTAGCATGCCTTTCAGCCTTATGTAGAGATTTAATAAGCCTTCCTTGCAGGTGTGGATAAAGTGCTGAGCAAACTTAAGGTGGGCGACAGAGCCCTTCCTCCAGACTGTCTTCGGTTCCCTAACAGTATCAACAGCTGGGACTCAAACCTTTCTGTTGCCAACTTGTGCCTAAGTACAACAAAGCTTTTTACTGTTATACTCAGATTATTTCGTGATTGACCAAAGGCTCCATTTTGTTTTATTGTCATAATTTTTTTACCCTTTACTGATAACATTGCTTTTGAAAAAAGGCTCTCCTGTAAGCAGAAATTTAGCAAAGAAAAGGCTACTCACAGAAGGTCCTAGTTGCTAGGAGTTGTTTATCAGTTTATTGATTTAACAAATATTAACTTTGTCCTACATCTGTATTAATTTATCTGATAAGTGCTTATTGGATGAGTTAGGTTTTCTGTTGTTTTGCAGTACTGGTGACTGGATGGTTGGCAAGCACTCTATCACTGAGCTATACCCTCAGGCCTCCCAAAGTATTTGAAGCTTTTTACTCCATGCGACTACTCAAATATGATTACTTCAGATTTAACAGTAGCATGCGAATAATGAAGGATTATATGCTGTCGTGATAATTTAAGTACTTTTAATAGCGAAGACTTTTCCTTATCCATTTTGCATGAACTCCACTATAAAAGCATCTAATCTGTGCTGCTTGTGTTGATGTGAGGTAGGGTCCAGGTGTCAACCCATCTACCACTTGTCCATCCCCTGGGACGTCTCACAGAGAGCCTGAGAACCCATGGTGTTCCACTGTGGCGTGATGCACCAGCGGGTATGCGCTGTACCGCTTAATGGCGGTGTCCCGTGAGCGCTGTTCTCCTGATGTGCTGCAGTGGCGCTGTGAGGGACTGGCACTTTAACAGCCTTCTGTGTTTATTCCTGTATTAAGCTCTTAGGTGGATCTTAGACCTTCACTAATTTCTGCATCAAATCTGATCAGCATTTCAGTGCAAAGCATTTTGTGTTTTCTTTATTTTTTCTCTTCCCTCTTTTCAATACAGGGGATTGAACCTAGGACCTTCTCACCGACCCACATTCCCAGCCCATTTTTATTTTGAGACAGGATACCACTCTGTCATTCAGTTGCCAGGCTAGATTTAAACTTGTACTCCTCCTGTCTCAGCCTCCCAGGATGCTGAGATTACAAGCATATGCCACCCTAACCCAGCTGCATTTTGTATCTTCTTACAGAGTGTTAGGGGTATTTTAAGAACATGTACCAGTTACTAATCTGTTGCTTTTGAAATTGTGTCAATTCCAAGTATGCTACTGTGGCAGCACACCCCGAGATGTTTTATGTGGAACAGACACGGGAAAGTCTGATGGATTTGGGGACTTCAGCTGTTTAAAGATATGTGGCAAGTAAGGTTTTACATTTTCTTCAGTTAGAATAAAGCCGTGTTTTATGCAACAGTTGTATGATATCTGTCATTTTTCTTTACAGGGACTTGAAGTGTGGGAACCATACATGTTCTCAAGTGTGCCACCCTCAGCCCTGCCAGCCTTGCCCACGGCTCCCCTATCTGGTACGCTTTTGCCCTTGTGGCCAAACTCCTCTCAGCCAATTGCTAGAACTAGGAAGCTCCGGTCGGAGAACGTGCATGGATCCTGTCCCTTCGTGCGGCAAAGTGTGTGGCAAGCCTCTGCCTTGTGGTTCCTCAGGTAATTAGTTGGGGTAAAGTTGGCTTTGGAAGTGTTTGTGTAAATAGATGTTTGGCAGCAATAATGCTTTGGCAAAATGAAGAGCTTATGAGATCAGAGGTTCTTCTATTATGATCAAGTTTGTGTAAGTACTTAGGAAAAGTCTTTCTCCAAATATACTTAATGAAAATACTCATTTGCCCAAGCGATCTCTCCAGTTCACGTATTTTATTGCCAATTGTGAACAGCTGTGCTGAGACACTACTCCTTGGGAGATTATGCTTTCTTTCAGCAACCTACTCTATAAGAAACATCATATTTTCTTTTACTAATCCAGAGTTCAGCAAGTGTTTAAGTGCTTTTTCCTATAATTACAATACACTAAACTAATTGGATGAGATGTTTTAAAAACTACAATGATATTTCAGCCATCAAGACCAAAGAATATCATTTTTTCTAGCCATTTCCCATATAGCTGAGGTAACACCTTTTGAGCAGCAGTTTAGATGAATACTTTTCTAGAGTTTATATTCTCTTCTCTAAACAGAGATTACTGAATTCCTTTCCTCTGACTGGCTCAGTCATCGTTTTCATGAACTTTTTACTGCATTAAACTTAATCCAGTGATGCCTTCAGGGCCTGCTACGGTTTCGAGCTAGTCGCCCCATACCGGTGGGCAGTTTGTGGTGTTTGATTTGCTTGTTGGAGTTTTTTGTTATTTTCTTGTCAGTACTCTTAGTATGACTGCCTGCCCACCTTTAGTAGTGCCCTTTTTTCTTAATAGTGGTTTCTAATTACGTGGATACAGAAGCCAGGAAAAAGTTTGTTGGAATTAGATATAATTTGAGTTTAGCAGAGCCCGTCTAACTTAGTCTTTGGGGATATACATGGGCACTTTTGCAGTGAGTTGACAACTTCTCTTTTTAGTGAGTGTTCAAAGGCAACTGAGGCTGAATAAGAAAAGTATTCCTGTAACTAATCATGCTTCTTAGGGAAAACTAGGCTCTTTAGTTTGGTTTCCATTTTATTGAAAGGAGAAATTTCAATTTTTTTTTCTCCATACCAGCAGGAATGACTAGAGAACCCTACTTCTTTTCTCAGTCTGATTTCAAAATTATATAGAGGGAAGAAATGCTCGCTTGCTCTCTCTCTCTCTCTATCCCTTTTGTTGTTATTGTTGTTGTTTGTGTTTTGTTTTGTTTTGTTTTTGAGACAGTCTTGCTATATAGTTCAGTTTGGTCTTAAACTCACTATATAGCTAAAGTTAACCTCAGATTTATAGCTGACTTCTTGCCTCAGCCTCCCAAGTGGTGGTCACAGGCATATGCCACCATGTCCAGCTTCTCTCTTGTATTTTTTTTCCTCTCTTGTATTTTAACTCAAGTTCTAGCTGCATTAGAAGAAAATGATTTTCTCTTGGTTCTCTACCTGCTATGAAATTTATATATGAAATGGAAAACAAATGACTTCTAAATCATGAAGGATGGTAGATGTGTGTCAGCCATGTAAGAATTTCGTGTATAAAATGTTTCCCTACCTCAAGGCTTAGTCTATTGAAAACAAAAGAAAAAGGAAAAGTAAAATGAATAATGCAGAGAGACTTGCTCAGGAGAGGAGGAGTAACTATTGATAACAGGGTTAGGATGTGACCAAATTAAGGTATTATAAAATAATCACTTTATCTCAGCAATGTTTTATTTGGTTGTTCTTTTCTTTCTTCAGAGCTGGAGTTAGGGCTCAGGGCCTCAGAGAGGTTAGGCAAGTTGTCTGCCACTAAGCTACGGTCTCAGCCCCTAGGCAGATTGACTTTTTATTTTCCTTGGGTTTTTTAATTTTTTTACTTAATTTAAAAAATGGTTTTATGAAAATGTAATACACTATCATTATCAAAAACTTGAACCAATATGGAAATACACAGAAGAAAATCGAGTCACTTCCATGCATCCCTGCCTTTGCCACCAGAGGTAATTGCTGGTGGATGGAGAACTTCCGAGGCAATCTTCTATGTATCTGTATGGCTGGATATCACACTAAAAATATCTAACTTCCACATTTTTCAGTTAACAGTATATCTTATGGCTATTTTTTGGTTAATATTTTTCTAGTTTCTTAAAAAATTTAAATTCTGGGCTGGGGATTTAGCTCAGGGACTTAAGCGCCTGCCTGGCAAGCGCGAGGTTGTGAGTTCAATTCCCAGTACCAATAAATAAATAAATAAATAAATAAATAAATAAAATTCTTTTGGGGATGTCCAACTTTGTGAATAAATTTTAAAATGTGTTTATATTTTGCTCAGGAAAAAGAATCCAGGGTTCTTTTTGGAAGTGCAAATGTTATCCATCTTTAGTGTGCAAAAAGAGCTGGCAGAGCAGGACAATGTTCTAGACACTATTAAAAATTTTGGTAATGGTCTAAAAGTGTATAGCTCAGTGGTAGAGCACATACCTCACATGCACAAGGCCCTGAGTTCATTCCCTAGCACCACAAAAGAAAAAAACAAAAACAAAAATCAGTAGATTTTGGTTGGGGCTGAAGTATACCTCAGTGTTAGACTCCTTTGCCTATCATATACCTAGCAGATTTTTAATATATAAAACATTTTTGCCTGGTGTAGTAGCACACACCTGTAATCCCAGCACTCAGAAGGCTGAAGCAGGAGAATCTTTATGAGTTTGAGAACAGCCTGGGTTACAAAGTGAGCTCAAGGCCAGCCTGAACTGTACAACAATACCCTGTCTCAAAAAAAAAAAAAAAAGTAAAATGTTTCTGTTGTTTGTTTGTTCATTTGTTTGTTTTGATATGAAGGTTGAATCCAGGGCCTTTGTACTGAATTATATCCCCAGCTCTCTTTTTATCTTTTAGTTCAAGACAACTTCTAAGTTGCTAAATTGCTCAGTCTGGGGTGAAATTTCCAATCTCCTGTCTTAGCCTTCTGGAGTAGTAAAATTACAGGCATGGGCCACCATGCATAGCTTTGTGTACAAGTCTTAAGGCTGAGTTGGACTGCAGCACTTACAAGAGAGATAAGTCTAGCTGGAAGTAGTACTGATTCATCCAACTTGTCCACACCTAGCCTATTTGTAGAAAGCTTTTAGGTCTTTTAGTATCTCATCCAATAGGAAATTTTTATGTCAGAGATACACCTTCGGTGAGAGATGATGGTGCAGTTCCGTATTCAGGATGGTGGCAAAAGGGTGCTCCCTGGTGATTCCTAACAAAACAAACAAGGCTACGGAAAACTAAAGTTCCTGAGCTGCACGTGGTGGTACACGCCTGTAACCCCAGCACTCAGGAAGCTGAAGCAGGAGGAGTGCCACGAGTTTAAGGCCTGCCTGGGCTACATAGCAAGACTGTCTCAAAGAAACCAAAAAATATTTCTGCAAATTGCCCTACATCAAATAAAAGAGATATTTATAAATAATAGCAAGAGTCTGCCGTCAAGAAATCAAACAATAACAAATGCTAGCAAGGCTGTTGGGGGAAGAGGAGCCCTTCTACATTGTTGGTTAGAATGTAAACTAGTAAAATTACTGTGAAAATCAGTATGGCGATAAATAAGTCACTAGTAGGAAAACAACATGTACCCTGAGACCATAACATTAAGTAAAATAAATCAACATACAAGCTTAAGTATCACCTGGTTTCTTCTGTATGAGAATCTCAAAGAGCAAAATAAAAGATAGATAAGAGGAAGTAGGGAGATAGAGCTTTCTCAACGGGATGGAGGAAGGGAAGGGATGAAACAAGAACTAAGATGTACATGTACCACCTGTGTGGTGGTATATGTCTGTAATCCTAGCACTCAGGATGTTGAAGCAGGAGTACCATCGTGAGTTCGAGGACAACCTAGGACTTTGTCTTGAGGAAAAAAAAAAATGTACTATACCATCTCCCCAAAAGGAATATAATCATTACTGCAAACATAAAAAATAAACACAAAAATATCATGCTAAAACTACTGTCATCTCAGCATGTGTGTGTACTTCCAAAGCTAGGCTGTCAAAGAGTAGTAACAACAACCTGGTACTACAGTGGGAGTTGACTTCACTAAGGATTGTTTAGCCAAATTATAGAACAAACAAGCTGACCACAACAAAAGCAAGGTATGGCAAGGAAAGCAATATCCAGAGTTGCTATATTAGCTAAAATGTCTTCTAAGGGGAAAAAGAATGAGATATGCAAAGAAACAGAAGGATAAAAGGCAACAGAAGTGTACCTATGAAAGTAAATAGATGTCAGATCAGCAAGGACTTTAACACATGGTCTATACATACACCAAAAGAACTGAAAGAAACTGCTTAAAAAAGTAAAGGAAGATATGAAGATAGTGTCTCATCACATAGAAAATATTTTAAGATTTTATTTAAAAAAAATAGGCACTTGAATTAAAAAGTGTAATAAGTAAAATATTTGTTAAAAGAATTCAAATTTTTATCTAGAAGAAGAAATGATTAATGAATGTGAAGATAGGCTAATGTAAAATATGTAAACCCAAGGACAGAGAAAAAATAAACAGCTTCAGAAAACATAGCACACTTCTTTTTTGGTTTTTTGAGATAGGGTCTCATTATGTAGTTCAGACTGGCCTTGAACTCACTGTGTACCCTAGGCTGACATCAAACAGTCCTCCTGCCTCAGCCTCCTGATGTGTAAAGGATATACTAAGGAGGCTTTAAATGGCTGCCTGCTGAATTGGGGTGGAAGAATGTCAAATGGCCAGTGGAACCCTGAAGATCTGGAGGATCTGGTCAGAAGTCTTGAGACTCACTGCAGAGACTGTTGGGAAGCCAAAGGTTCTGGAATCCTCCTGGAATCCAGGAGGACCTGGACACAAGTGTCCAGAGTACAGGAGGAAGCAGAAGGAAAGGCCTGTCCACGTCTGTTCATCAGGCCACACTCCAGTTGTGCCGCCCACTTCTGGGGCGTCTCCCCTGTTTTCGGCCTATGCTGCAGTCATCCGGACACAGCTGGAACTGTGTCCCGTTAATCTGCTAGGCATTTCTTAGTCCACTCTGGTTGACATTACAATTGACTGTCACAGATGACATACTCAAAGTGCTGGAAAAACTGCCACCAAGAATCCCATCCAGAAAAACCGTCTTTCAAAAATTTGCTAAAAACAGAAAATTAGTTGTTAGCAGACAGATCTGTTGTACAGTAAATACCAGAAGAAGTTCTGTGGGCTAAAAACAAACTCTTGGAAATTCAAATATGAGTGAAAAAGGACTACTACTAAAGGTAACTTTATAATTATAAAAGACTATATAAATGCATGTTTCTTTTTCTCCCAATCCACTGTAAAAGCAACTGTATAAATCGTATGTAATTATATTGTTGGGCCTATAACATATGTGATATATGTTATATGTAATATATGCCTAAAAATATATTTAATGATGACAGCACAAAGGAAATAGGATGGAATCAAAGTCATATTGGAGTAAGGAAATTATACCAAATGATTATTCAAACCTACAGGAACAAATGGGGAAAAACATAAGTGGTAAACAAGATCAGTGTAGCAAATTATATATCCTTGCTCTCTTTCCTCATTTTGTTTAGCAGACATAATGTTATATAAAATTATACCAATGTAGTGTTTGGTTTGTAACACCGTATAGGTAGATGATAGATAGATAAATCAGAAACATCACAAAAGGAGAGAAGAGTACAGTTACATAGGAATACAGCTTCTTCACTGATTTAAATCCAAAATCCATTCTGATAACATGATCATAGCTTCAGAGCAACCACTGAGAAAATAGTTCAGGAAATGTGAAAAATGTCATTAAAGGGATAAAAACATGTTACTGTGTAGAAAACAATGACTGCAGAAGAAAGCAGTGACAGAGGATTAGATTAACAAGACAAGCTATAGCTAGAACCAGCCTGCGTTATAAAGTGAACTTAAGTCCAGCCTGAACTGCATAGTGAGACCCTGTCTCAAAAAGACCAAAAAAAAAAGCTATAGAAAACTAAAACTTTTAGACACAGCTCCACCTATATCATTAATAATAGTGAATGTGACTGGTTTAAATAAAAGAAGATATTTTTCAGACTAGATAAAAAAACAAAACAACTGGATGCAGTGGCACACACTTGTGATCCCTGCTGCTTGGGAGGCTGAGGCAAGAAGATTGCACGTTTGAGACCAGCCTGGACCATTTAGCAAAATCCTATCAGAATAAAATTAAAAATAAAATCCAACTACATGCTAGGATCAGGAGAGACTTTAGAATCAAAGATACAATGAATCTGGAAGTTAGAGAATGGAAAGAACATGTCGCTGAAACAGTAGCCATGAGAAGGAGCCTAGGTTAGTCCTGAGGTGTCCTGGAAGGAGCACTTGTCCGAAACCTGCTCTAGTACAGTACCTGTGGGCCGCCCATTGCCAGACGTTCATAGAACTGACTCTGTAGGTACTTTCAGGGCCAAGAGCACTTCAGCGGTGTCATCCGTAACGGCCTTTTAAGAGAAGACTTCAGTCTAGTCTGGAGCCTAGGACAATCAGGAGATCCGAGTGGCCTGGGTGAGGCAGTACGTTCACTGGAGCACACGCCAGTGCCTCATCTGTGCTCCAGCCTTGTCTGAAAGGGCCTCGCCTACCTGGTGGAGGGAAGGTAGGAGCAGCAGCGCTGACCACAGTCTTCTCCCTGACCCTGATTCTGGTGTTTCAGGGAGTGCAGGTGGAAGGCCAGTGCGACTCGTGAATTTGGGCATGTGAAAACGAGTAGTTGCAATTTTCATTCCCAGCTTTTTTCATTTTTATTAAAGATTTCATTCACACCTGTGAAAAGCTCTGCCATGAAGGAGACTGTGGACCATGCTCTCGCACATCAGTTATTTCCTGCAGATGTTCTTTCAGAACAAAGGTAAATCCTAAACAAAGCTAGAATTGTTTTCATCCATGCCTTTTAAAGTGGTGATTATGGGAGGGGAGGAAACAAAATAATCTCAGTTGTATTCCTATCGTACTGTACGCGATTCATTGAAGCCACTCAATGTAGACTGACCCCAAACCTACTACAAGCTAATTGCAGGGTAGATGGGGGAATTTTAGAACTCAAGGCTCAGAAATTCATAGTGGGATTAAGGCAGGTGTACAAATGGCGCTACTAAATACAAATGTGAAAAGCACAACAATAAGCTTGTTGCAAGGAGGTAGCCGCCTAAGAAGTTAAAAAGACATAGTCCGCCAGACTGGCTTCACTTCCAACACCTAGTGCAAGAGATTAGACAACTGCTGACTCAGAGCAGCCCACCTGACTGCCCACTTCGGATGCCCACTTCTGGTGCCAGCTGCAGTCTCATTGGTCCTAAAGACCACCCACCCTCAAGACTTGAATTCAGTAGAAGGACTCACTGAAAGCTGTTGGAGTCATAGCTACAGTTTTATTACAAGGAAAAGATACAGATTAAAATCAGCCAAGGGAAGAAGACAGAGCTGGGAAGTAGCAAATACAGAACCTGTTTCCTTCCATGGAATCAGGACATCACTTTTTCAGTGCCAGTGTTGACAGTATGCTTGTTTCTTTTCTCAGTAGCAGTGTATGCTTGGAACATTGCCAACTAGGGAAGTTCAACCCAAGTCTGTTTAGTTTATTGGGTCTCTGGCATGACTGATCTTAGTCTCCAGTTTTTCCAGAGGTCCACTGATACTACATGAGACCTGAAGCCCTCACCCTAAGAGTATGCAGTTGGGCACCTTGCTCTGAAATTGTATTAAGTTATAGGGCTAGGGATTTAGCTCAGTGACATAAGCACCTGCCTGGCAAGCACAAGGTTGTGAGTTTGATCCTTGGCACAAATAAGTAAATAACTAAATAGTACTAAATTATCCAGTGACCCAAGGTCATAGGCAAATAATCATGCTCCTGGCAGGCCTGACTTTCCAATAGGCTTGCGGGATACCTTTTAGAAGCCAAGTACAAAAGCCAGCCTCTCTTTGGAAAATTGTTTGGTCGGCTTCTGTTTTCTGCCCTGGGTAGTTGCGATTGAATTTTGGGTTATAAAAGGGCATCTTACTATTTTGGAGTTAGGCCATGTGTCCAGTTCTGAGTGTAGCCAGAAGAGGCACGACATGTTCCTGTGGAAGTCTTTGGGTGGAACATACGAAGTGATGAGTTGTCCTGCCCTTGACCTGCTTCCGGTCATTTCAGTGTGAGTCAGCACTGTCCTAATAGAACATAAACCAGGACAGAGACAGGATTCTAAACAACTGATTCTGTTTGTTAAAAACAGTGAGGGCTAAGTGCCTGCCTTGCAAGCGTGCAGTCATGAGTTCGATCCCTGGTACCCAAAAAAAAAAAAAACAGTGATGGCCAGACCAACAGCAGACTTGCAAGTGATTCTGAAGGTATATTCCATGCATTGAAAACTAGCTTACTAGGTAAGCTTTAGGGTATCAGCAAAAAAGAAAGGTAAAAATATTACAAGTTGTATAGGCAATGGGGGTGTGTTTTGTAGTTCTGGCCTCCTGAAAGTAATCAGTATGCATGATGAGTAGAAATTTTGAATGTCAGTTACGGGACCACTTTTTACTTCATAAATATCAATTAACATGTTCCCACTAACTCGAACCACTGTACTTGCTTGACTGTCCCTTTGGGTGGCTTGAACACTGTTGATACAAATGGATCTAATCACTTTTATTGTCTTTTTACTAATAATAAAGAGCTACCTGTGGAACAGTCATGCGTGTACCACGGGTGGTTCAAGCCCCCTGGTGTGAGATATTGATGAGCCTCTGCAAACCTGTTAGTGACTGAGAAGCCCAGTTCAGCTCAGTGCAGAGCATGTCCCTAGTATGCGTGAGGTTGTGGGTTTGATTTCCAGGACCAAAAAAGAAAAAGCTGTGAGAATTAGTAACCATCAATTCAGTTACTGCTCAGAGCTGCTCTGTGTGACCCTTGCAAGCAAGAGTTACAAGGGCCTGAAAGGTGAAAGTGATTGCTCTCCAACAACCCCATTCGGCTTCTTGCTTGTCCGTTTTCTCAGACACTGTAATAGTGACCTCTTGGCAGTGTTTCCTTGAAAACTGTGTAAATTCAATTTTTGCAAATAAGTCTTTTCTATAATTCTTGAGGGTACTTAACTATAAATAAACATTCTGTTAAAGCTTTTTTGGCAAGCCAATAATCATTGTCAGATGTAATGGCACATGCCTGTAAACCCAGCACTGGGGAGACTGAAACAAGAGGACTGCTGCAAGTTCGAGGTCAGCCTGGACTACACAGTGAGACCCTGTCTCCAAAACGGGGGGATCATCACCTCACTGCTCAACCAAAGTTCACATGGACATAGATTCTTTTTCATGAAGTGCTTTTTGAAATAAAGTGGGTGTTTTCATTGAAGTGAGTTTTCTAATAAAACTTACTTCTTAAAGTTTCAAAGACTGTTCTTTTTGTCACTTTGGCAGGGAGTCTTTGAGAGATACATGTTTTATCTTACTACCTCTTCATAATGCATGGTGTATTTAAGTTTTTACTGGCAGTTCACTTTGCGCATTTATAGAATCCTGCCGTACCCATGTTTTGAAGTGTGACCCAGCATGCGGTTCTCCGCGCAGTGCGGTGTTTGCGTTGCAGAGAGCAGTTCCATGAGCCAAGTGTGTTTCGTATCTAAAGAGCACGTGGGGAGCTTTTCCATATTATCTGTCTCAACAAACTCATTTTAAAATATAAGTCAAGAACCTTCAGTTTATTTCTTAGACCCATTCACATTTGTTACCAACTCTAATAGCTGCATTCGTAATAATTGAGAGTGAGTTTATTATTTTGCTAATTTCTGAGTACCTGGCAACCTGTAAATGACGTCAAAGCCAAATTGAAATGCGCGTGCCAGGCAGCCATCCAGCCTCTTTCCGTGCTGAGCTGATCTGCTCCCCACACAGCAGCCTCATGGTGGAAGACCAAAGCCTGCTGTGTAACACAGTGTCGGGCCGCTCTTGAGTGTGTGCAGAGGTGTACCCGTACGTAAAACGGCACCAGAGTGTTACTGTTGTTTTTGTGCTACTGCAGACTGAACCCTGAAAGCACTGAGCTATATCCCAGCTCCCCTCCCCGTTTTCTTTGAGTCGGGTCTCACTAAATTGCCCAGTCTGGTTTTAAA
The DNA here is from genome assembly GCA_004027295.1 of Dolichotis patagonum. Taxonomy (NCBI): domain Eukaryota; kingdom Metazoa; phylum Chordata; class Mammalia; order Rodentia; family Caviidae; genus Dolichotis; species Dolichotis patagonum. The sequence continues at coordinate 110,604 of PVJX010002642.1, forward strand.
CTTAAAGTCCTCCTGCATCAGCCCCCTGAGTAGCTGATCTAGGCTTATGCCACCGTATCTGCCTTAACCTACTTAATGGGGGGGGGATACTGGGGACTCAACCCAGGGCCTTCACATTGAGCTATATCTCAAAGCCCTATTACTTGGTTTAATTGTTTGAGACAGGGTCTTGCTAAATTGCCCAGGTTGGGGCTGGGGTTTAGCTCAGTGGCATAAGTGCCTGCTTGGCAAATGCGAGGTTGTGAGTTTGATTCCTGGCACCGTAAGTAAATAAATTGCCCAGGTTGGACTTGAACTTGCAGTCATCCTGTCTCAGCCTCCCAGAGTGCTGGGGTTTGGCATATACTACAGTGCCTGATTTATACTCGGTTTTTCATCTGCTTTTGATGGCTGTTTCTGTCTGTGACTTGTCAGCAATTGTTTCTCTTTGCTTCGTATGCCATTAGCAGCCCTACTTTCCGTTCAGTCTTCATGAGTCCCAGTCGCTGGCTTGGAGGCCAGTACAAAGACTGTTACAATCATACTTCCATGAACACTCAGTAAGTCTGGCTTCTGTTGTAAGTGAAGCACACGGATATAAGCTGGCAGGTGAACTTCCTTATACTTGGCATTACCCTGTAAGGGTGTGTTTCAATAGTCCTTGAAAAGTTATGATTCTTTTTTTTTTCCATAGGAGCTTCCCTGTACCAGTCTCAAAAGTGAAGGTAAGACCTGGAAAGGGGATGAATACATTTTCTGGGATGAAATAATGTTCTAAAGCTTAATAGAGGATTGAGTTGTGTATTTCTCAAAATTTAGCAAAGATACAATGAAAATTTGGGCATTACATTGTATAACTTTTCCCTCCAAAGATAAAAAATTATACACACCTATAATCCCAGCACTTGGGAGGCTGAGGCAGAAGGATCTCAGCCTGGAGTATGCAAGTGAGTTCAAGGCCAATCTTGTACTATATAGCAAGACCCTGTCAAAAAAAGAAAGAAACAAAGATTATAAATTGAATTCTAGTTAATCAATGGTTAAAAAGTTGGGACTAAGTATATTCCTATCTATAGCTTACTTTAAAATACATTTAAAAAACAAATTAATAAACAAGTAGGAAAATTGATAGTTTTTTTTTAAAGTAAGCGTGTCAGTGATAGAATCTTGGTGATAGGTATGTAAGTATTCGTTGTAAAAGTTTCATCTTTTTGATATGTTTGAAATTTTCATATTAAAATGTGGTCAGGAGCAAATAATACCTTACAACTTGTTACTCACTGACTTTGATACTTGATCTCCTTAAGTCTTTTTTGTTGTTATTGTTTTGGTTTCTTAGGACAGGGTCTCACTTTGTAGTTCAGGCTGACCCTGAACTCTGTGTAGTCCAGGCTGATCTTAAACTTGCAGTGACCCTCCTGCCTCAGCCTCCCAAGTGCTAGGATGACAGGCATGCACCACTACGCTTGACACCCCTTAAGTCTTGTAGGACTGCTAGATACCTGTACCAGTCAGCAGTCTTGTGTTTTGGGGAACTTGGTTTGTTTTTGTTTTTGTTTTTGTTTTTTTACAGTACCAGAGATGAACCCAGGACCTTGCACATGCTAGACAAGCACCCTGCCACTGAGCTACCTCACCAGGCCCCTCGAAGCCTTTTTAACCTTGAGGCCTTCCTCAGTTCTTGATTCTGACCTCCCACTCTATTCTGCTTCTGTCGCTTTCTTGATAGCTATCACATTGTATGTAAGCCTTCACACTGAGCTACACCCTACACCTGTTTTGAGATGGGATGTTACTAAATTGCCCCAACTTGCTCAGACTTGAGATCTGTCTGCCTCAGCTTCTCAGAATGCTGGGATTACAGATATGTGCCACCACACCTGGCACTTTTTAACACTTTACGGTGAAAAAATATGTGTGAAAGACTCTTACAGTGAACCTCACAAACCTGTCACACTTCATCAGCTGTCATCGTTTTGCCTCTTAATCATTCATCCCTTCCTCCCTACTGCTAATGTTTGTGGATATATCTTGAAAACAAATTTTAAGTATAATTTCATCCACACAAATTTAAGCACCCTAGCCTACTAGTCTCCCCTCCCCCCGTAAGAGTCACATAAAATTAACCTCTCACAAGTGTATGGTTCGCCAGCATTTATATATTCACTATGTTTGCTCAGTGAGCACCTCCATCTAGGTCCAAAACATCTTCCGTACCCCAAAAGGAAATCCTGTGTTTATTAACCATTCTTTCAGCACTCAGCCCTCCCCCATGCAGCTGTTGGCTTTCTGTCTCTCTGAACTTTCCTTTTCAGAATATTATATATAAATGGAGTCATGGGCCAGGGATTTAGTTCAGTGGTATAAGCGTCTGCTTGGCAAATGCAAGGTCGTGAGTTCCATCCCTGGTACCCTCCGCACCCCCCCCAAAAAAAACATGGAGTCATGCATTTTTTTCTGCTTCCTTCATTGAGCATGTTTTCAAAGTTCATCATATTGCCCCATTATGTCACTACTTCATTTTTATGACTGAACAATACTCCATCTTATCTTTTTCGTGTTTTTGTTTCTTTTTAATTGGCCTAAGCAGATGCTACATTTATGTGTGACAAGCGGTGTAACAAGAAGCGGTTGTGTGGACGGCATAAATGTAACGAGATATGCTGCGTGGTAAGTGTCACCAGATTCCATTTCTCAGTGCCTTTGCCTTCTGAAATGGGGTGCAGATTTAGAAATCAATTAGACGTGTCCCTAGGTAGCAGTCAGACTGCTTTCACAGTCCCTGCATCCACTCAGCGGAGAGACAGCCTAAGCCTTTAGTCAGCAGCCGGATCAGGAAGTCAGCCAGGGCACCCAGTGGCAGCCCGGAGGAAAAGGAGGAGAAGGACAGAGGCCGCAGACCCCAGAGGCCAGGCCGCTAGATGGACAGACACACAGTCCTCTGCAGGAGCTGCGGAATCCCAGCACAGACTGGCGTGGATGTAGCAGCTTGAGCTCTGGGTTTCCTATGTGCTTTGGGCTAGATCGGTAGCCAAAATGAATGTGGTAGATTTTGTTGCTGTTTTCTGTCCTGAGGCCTTGGGCACAGTAGGCAGGCGCTCTAACCCTGAGCTGCATCCCCCAGCCCTTTTCAGATTTTGAGAGGAGACTTGATAACTTTTCCAGGCTGGCTTAGAATTTGCAGTCCTCCTGTCTCAGATTCCAGAGCAGCTAAGATTACTGGAGTGGGCCACCACACCCAACCAAGTATTACATTTTTTGAAGGAGCAGGTTTCATTTATTTGAAATATTTATTTATGCATATATTTAGAGAGATACACAGTAGAGTCTGCCAAAGATGTGTACACACTTCAGGAAAAGAAAAACTTGTGTAAATATTTTATTTTTTATTTATTTTTGTCTTTTTGAGACAAGGTTTCACTTTGCTGGCCTTGAACTCACTTTATAGCCCATGCTGGCCTAGAACTCAGCAATCTTCCTGCCTCAGCCTCTCAAGTGCTGGGATCACAGGCATGTGTCACCATGCCCAGCTTGTGTAACTATTTTAATACTAAATGTATTGACATTATGAGATGAATAAGTTACCTTTGGGCTGTACAATTATAGGAGGTACTCAAAACGGTGGCCATTAGCTTCCAGACATGGTGAACTGCCGCTTGGGTAACTTGGTCACTGAGATTGCTACAAACACGTTGTCAGTTTCTTCTCTAAGGGCTCAGAGTGTAGTGGGTTTTCTACAATATGCAGCATCCTGTAGGGTCCCTCATGTGATGAACAAGGGTAACATCATCTGTTGAGAAAGCACCATACTATTTTTCTTTTCCTTAAGTATGTGTACATTTTCTTGGTGGACTCTGTAGATGATTGGATAGATAGATAATATATGTGAGTATATATAAATATACATGTGTGTCTACAAACAAGGTAATACAATACCAGTAACAAGGTTATATATACATATATGTGTTGGGTATAAAATACAAAATTATTTCAAAATTGTTTATATTGATAAGGTGAAGACTAATGAAATTGTGCTTTATGTCAAGATAATGGTCAAAAATTTCAGAGAGGTACAAAAGCAGACACCAGTGTAGTGAGTCCCGTATGATACTTCAGTAGCAGTCAGCTCACGATTCATGTCCCAACTGCTCCCATGTCACCATCTACTCCTGCCTCCCTGGATATTTTGCAGCTATTCTGAGGCTTCATTTGATTTATGAATGTGTAGAGCTTTGTTCTTATTCTTGGCTTTGTTTATGGAAAATATACAATGGAGGCCATTTGGTCAACACGTGAAAATTTCTCCTTTCAGGATAAGGAGCACAAGTGTCCTTTGATTTGTGGGAGGAAACTCCGCTGTGGTCTTCACAGGTGTGAAGAACCTTGTCATCGAGGGAACTGTCAGACGTGCTGGCAAGCCAGTGAGTGTCTTCACTATATATCTTAATATAGAGTTTCTAGAAATTCAGGTGTCTATTGTTTTCAAATGTTTACTTTATTAGTAAGCGTTTAGTAAGTGTAATGATTACATTCATCATGGGGAATTGGTACATGAACATAAACACATCTTAAGAAATTCAGGGTTTTTTGTTTGTTGTTTTGGGGTTTTTGTTTTTTGTTTTTTTGTTTTTGTTTGGTCTTTTTTTTTTTTTGGTCTTTTTGAGACAGGGTCTTGCTGTGCAGCGCAGGTTGGCCTGGAGCTCACTTTGTAGCCCAGGCTGGTCTTGAACTTGCAACGATCCGCCTGCCCTAGCCTCCCGGTTGCAGATACAGGAGTGCACCACCATGCCCAGCAAATTCAGGTATATTTGAGAGATTGGTTTGCTTAGGTTGATGTGGATTGTTGAACTGAGCCTTAGTGTTTCAGGTATGTTGAGGTGTTTCTAAGGTATACTCGGTGCTATGCCGGTCTCTGAATCTACAGTTTGAAGGGTGAGCAGTGGCCTGAGATGGCATCCTTTTTTGCTATCTGCCTTTATTGTTACTATCACTGACAGTCTGTCAGCAGTATGATTACACACAGTTAGTAAACTTTTAGGTCTTGAGACTCATTTGTATTCTTAAAAATCATTGAAAGCTGAGTGTGGTGGCACACATCTGTAATCCCAGCACTTGGGAACCTGAGGCAATAGGATTGCTGCAAGTTCAAGGCCAGCTTGAGCTTTGTAGTGAGTTCAAAGCTATCCTTAACTATGTAGTGAGACCCTGTCTCACAAAAAAATATTTATTGAGGAACCCAAAGAGTTCTTTATATGTGTTTATCTATTTGTACCATATTAGAAGTTAAAACTGAGAAAAGTCAAAAACAATTTATTTGAGTTTGAGCCTCAGTACCCACAAAGAAAAAAAATTTATTATTCCATGTTAAAATATTAGTAATATACCTGTTAACACATATTGCTATGTTTTTTCATTGTGGTACTGAGGATTGAACCCAGGGCCTTTGTACTGATTTATATCTGCAGCCCAGTTTTTTTTCCACTTTTATTTTGAGGCAGAGTCTTCCTAAGTTGCGTAGGTTGAAGTCAAACAAGTGATCCTACTGCCTTCGTCTACCAGAGTGTGAGGATTACAAGTGTATGCCACCATGCCTGCCTAACCCACATTTCAAAACTTAAAATATCGAATGTCTGGTTTAGTAGAAGATAGCTGGATTTTCGTATCTGCTTCTGCATTCAATCTGTTACAGTATAGTTGAAGCATGTAAAAAAGTTAACCTCCCATGGATAGCTAGTTATAAAAGGGAGGAATATTTATTAAACTTTCTTACATAGATCCAGTCATGGTGGTGCATGGCTATAGTCCCAGCACTTGGAATGCAGAGGCAGGAAGAAAGCTGCAAGTTTGAGGCCAGCCTGGGCTACATATTGAGGATCAAGGCCAGCCTGGACTACTTAGTGAGACCCTATCTCAGAAGCAAAACAGAGTGAAAACAAAAGGAAGGAAAACTTTGTCAGATAATTATGGTTATTCTTCTTTGATGTTGTACCAAACTTCAACCTCATTTCATAAAGGACATGAGTCGGCGTTTGCTCTCTGTCATGTTAAAATATACTGTTCTCTCTTGTACTTTGAATGGCTCTTGTACCCATGCATGATTTTAAAGTGGCATACATTGATAATTGGAAAATAAATCTTCAGCGGGGCATGGTGGTACATACCTACAACCAGAGCGTCCTGAGGGGCTGAACTGAGTGGGACACAAGTTCAAGCCCGGCCTGAGCAATTGAATGAGACTGTCTCAAAATAAAACATGAAGAGGTCTGAGAATGTAGTTCAGTGCAGAGGCTCTGTGTTCAATTCCCAGTATCTCAAAAATGAAAAGGAAATAGCCACTGAGTTATGCAGATCTTTGAAATATTGGCAATTTTGTATTGTAATACTAAAAATTTAGTCCTTTGTATAACTTCCAATGTGATCAGAAATATTTTGGGAAAAGTATTGGGAAGTTGTCGATCTCAGAATGATGTGGATCACTGCATCTCTCTCTGTATATTTTTCATTGGCTCAGTTTTAGTCAAATAAAAGTTTAATAAAATATGTCTATTTTTGAAAAAATAGCCCACCCTAACCACATTCTCTAAAAGCACAAACAGTTATGCACATGTACATCCCAAGCTCACAAGGGATTTTGTTTTGCCTCCTCTTCCATCAGGTTTTGATGAATTGACTTGTCACTGTGGTGCGTCAGTGATCTACCCTCCAGTTCCCTGTGGCACTCGGCCCCCCGAGTGCAGTCAGACCTGCGCCAGACTCCATGAGTGTGAGCATCCCGGTAAGTCTCATCCTGCTGCACACCTCGCCGCCTGTGCTTGCCGCGTCCATTCCTCTTGCTCAGAGGCAGGGCTGAGATAGCCCTCACTCTCTGGGCTTCTCTCTAAAGGTTGTCTGGACACCAGCTGGCACTCACAGTGCACTCCAGTGTTGTTCTCTGTGGGTGTCAGACACCCCCAAAAGATTGGAAGAAGCTCCAGCTGATCTTGTCTTTTAGGGACTTTTCTTCTTTCTTCATGGCCTGTACTTTTGGTGTAAATTTCAGAAGTTGAGCGTCTACAGGGCTGGGGATTTAGCTCAATGCCTGCCTGGCAAGTGTAAGGTCGTAAGTTCGATCCCCGGTACCCAAAAAAAAAAAAAAAAAAAAAGTTGAGCATCTTTTTACAAAATTAAAAGTAATTTGGGCTGGGGATTTAGCTCAGCAGTATAAGTGCCTGCCTGACAAGCGCGAGGTCATGAGTTCGATCCCTGATACAAAAAAAAAAGAAGTAATTTGATTTTTTTAAAATTGTTGTTACAGAAGCAATATATGTTTATTAAATAAAAATAATAGGGCCGGGGATGTAGCTCAGCAGTATAGCACCTGCCTGGTAAGTGCAAGGTCATGAGTTCAATTCCTGATACAAAAAAAAAAGATAACAAATAAAATCTAGAGGTTGAGATTGAATCACATTACATCTTCGTGTGTGTGTGTGTGTGTGTGTGTGTGTGTGTGTGTGTGTCTGTGTTGAGACAGTGTCTGGCTGTGCAGTTCAGGCTGGCCTTGAACTCACCATGTAGCCTAGGCAGACCTCAAACTTGCTGTGATCTTCTTGCCTCAACCTGGAGAGCTGGAATCAGAGGTGTGCACCACCACACCTGGCTGCATGTCATCTTCTAAAAATCACAGACATTTTTCAGGGTCTTTTTCCATGTACAGATAGATATATTTGCATTTTTTTTTTCCTAGAATAAAAATGAGGTCCTACTGATTATAACAGTTTTAGGCAGGGCTGTGGAAAAAAAGGAACCCTTTTCCACTGTTGGTGGGAGTATAGAATGGTACAACCACTGTGAGACTCGGTGTAGAGATTCCTCAAAAAACTAAGATTAGAGGTCCCGTTTGAACCTAGCATTCCCCTTCTGCATGTCTTCCCAGAAGAATTAAAAACATCATACCACAGTGATATACGTGCACCCATGTTTATAGCAGCACAATTTGTAATAGCTAGATCTGGGAAACAACCCAAATGCCCATCAACCAAGAAATGGATAAAAAAGATATGGTCTTTTTATACAATGGAGTACTACCTAGCCAAAAAGAAGGATAAACTGGAGACTTTTATAGGTAAATGGACACAACTCAAGTCCATACTCAAGTGAAATAAACCAGATGCATGTGTGCAAACATCATATTGTCTCCCTAGTATGAGAAGCTGAGTTAATAAGATCCAAAATGTACATAGATATTGTAAAATCAGGAGAAACTGTTCAAAAGGAAAGAGAAGCTGGGATGGAGGAAAAGAGAAAAGAAGGAAGAGAAAAACAAAAAAATATATATATATACATACAAGATAGTTGTCTTGGTTAGTTTTTACTCATTGTTGCGACAAAATACCTGACACCCAAAATGAAGGAAAGGTTTATTTCTTACAATTTTGGAGGTTTCCGTCTATACTCAGCACCCTGCAAGGCAGGGTGGCATGAGGGGGCCACCATTTATAACCACCGCAAACAGCAAGGCACAAACTGGCAAGAGAGAAAGACACACCTTTTCCCCACAGATACATGGAATCCTGGCTCCACCCCTGGGTAGATGAAACACTCACACCACCAATCCAAATGCTAGACAACGAACCAGTCACAAACACTGGATTTGGTTGCATCCATAATTGTATGAGGTTTGGGGGCCACTGATATAAACCATGACAATAGTTATACTATTAATTTCTCTTAGTTCACTGAAAAGATTTGTGCTAACATTGTTTAGATAATTAAATGCCTCTATCTTGTACTCTGAGTAACTAATTTAAAGATAACAAGATAATAGTACACAATGTATTAACCGTTACCCTCCTATTTTCTTGTTTCGAAATTTTGTTTTACATTTTCTCTTTAAAATTTAAAAAATAAATGTAAAAAACTTAACTACCTTTTTAAATTTCTCACCTTATCAATATTATAGGTTTTGTTTTATGGTTTTTTTGTTTGGTTGGTTGGTTGGTTGGGGATTTTTGTTTTTGTTTTTTGTTGTTGTTTTTGTTTTTTGAGGCAGGGTCTTGCTATGTATGCAAGCTGGCCTTGAACTGTCTGTGTAGCTCAGGATGGCCTCTAATTCAGTGACCTTCCTGCCTCAGTCTCCTAAGTGTGAAGATTATAGGCCTGTGCCACCACACCCAGCTCCTATGACCATTTAGGAAAAATATTCCTCAGCTCTGGGATTTTATGTTACATGCCATTTATAACATGTATATAGTTCATGTGACTTCATTTGGAAGTTATTCCTAATGTTACTTTTCTCTTTCTGCAGTGTATCATTCTTGTCATAGTGAGGAGAAATGTCCCCCTTGTACTTTTCTGACTCAGAAGTGGTGCATGGGCAAGCATGAGGTAAGTTTTCTCTCTTAGGTATTCACTGTTCCGCAGAGATGTATGATTTAATTATCCAAGAGTTGTTATCTCATTGCCTCTGAAAGTAAACATACTCCAACAAGCAGAAGTTTTCTATGGCCAGTGTTTTTTTCTTGAGACACAGTCTCACTAGGCTGACCTCAAACTTGTGATCCTGAATGCTTTTTTCATTTTTAAGGTAAAATTTACCTACAGCGAAATTTACTTTTTAAATCTGTAGCTCTGTGAGTTTATCAAAAGCATTTGTACCATCACATAACAACTACCACAATAAAAGTGCAGAACCAAGCCAGGTGTGGTGGTGCACATCTGTACTGGGAGCCTGAGGCAGGAGAATTGTCCACTCTGAGCAACTTAGCAAGACCCAGTCTCAAAAAAAAATTCAGTTAAAAAAGGGCTAAGAATGTAGCTTAGTGTGAAGACCCTGGGGTCAAAGCCCAGTAGCAGGAGGGGAATGGGGAGAGAGATCACACTCACACATGCCTTCGGTCCCCTAGTGCCACTCTCCCTCCCCACTCTAGGCTGTGACAACCAGTGACCTGTTGTCTGTCCCAATTTTGTAGTGCTACCCAGAATGTCACAGAAATGAAAGTATACAGTGGTTAGCACTTTCTGTCTGTTTTATTATTTTTCAAATCTGGTTACAACAAAATGAGATTCAGCCCATTTGGCCTTGAGAACACATCCAGGTTACCCGGTGTGGAGAGAGGTTCCTGGCCTAGGAGAAGTATTTCGGTGAGGGTGTCCAGGAGTAAGAGATAGGCTCTCCACCGACTGCCGTCTTCTGTCTAGGCCTGTCCTGGCCAAGTGCCTACCTCCAGTCTCCCTGTACCTCCTGTTGGTGATATCCTGAAGGACTGTCACCCTTAGTCCTTTTTTTTTTTTTTTTGTAAGACGATGTCTCACTGTGTAGTTGAAGCTGGCCTTGAACTCCCAGTGATTCTCCTGTATCAGTCTCCAGTCTTGCACCAGCGTACCTGGCTTCCCCTCATTCTTAACCTCTAACCCATGTTCAGCATTGTCTTCTCTAGACTTTTTAAACACTTGAAGTTTTCATTTTAAAAATGCATATTTACTCTAGATGATTGAGAAGGTACAATTCTACTACTAAGAAAGAAATGTGGGTTTTTTGTTTGTTCATTTGTTTGTTTGGGTGGGGGGAGGACACTGGGAATTGAGCCAGTCTTGTGCATGCTGGGCCAGCGCTTCACCACCGAACTGCATCCCCAGCCCAGGAAGGAACTGCCCTAACATTCTGGTGTGTTATCTGTCAGGCGTGTGTTGGTGCGTACTTTCCCTTACTCTGGTTAAGAATATACTGTTTTGTAACCTGTTCTTTTTACTTCATAACATGTTGGCCAACATTTCTGGAAATTCTCTTGACATCTGTAACAACATGCTTTCAGGATTCTTATCTTGATGGACACATTTTTCTCCACTTATTTCCTGTGAGTGGTTTTCAAGTCATAGTCCTTCACGTTAATTCCTCCTCTAAAAAATCTCATCTCCTGTGAGTTTATCCATTCTAAAGCATTCATGTGTCATTTTTTTGTTGTTGACTTAAATTTTATTCAACAAACCTTAAGTGAGTACCTGCTATAATGCTGGGTAACAGGCTGGGCTTGGGGTGATTTCAGAAGTTAGCAGTACTAACCCCTGCCCTTTTGACGCCTTCTCTTGGTGGTGGGAGGCAGACAGGTGAAGAGGCAGTTGTTGAGTGCAGTAACATGGGAATGCCAGGCACTGAGGGGGATAGAATGGGTTCCTACCACAGGAAGGCATCTTGGAGGAAATAAGAGCTTTAAAGGTTAGTGAGAAGATAGGCAGGGAAAGTGGGGAGCAAATGACAGAGGGCAGAGCAGAGCATGAGTTACCCATAGGGCCCTGGCACTAGCATGGGTTAAGTGTTTAATGATTAGGAACTGCGTCCTACCAAAGTATAGACTCCAAAGCAATTGGAAGTATCTATGTCCTAGACCTTGGAGGTCTCTTCCAGAGTAAAAGTTGTATGTAACTGGAGTAAAGAATAATCCTCATTTTGAGGCTTCTTAAAAGGATTTAAGTGAATACAGTGTGTAAAAAAGTAGCCTTTGATCTCATAGAAGTAAAATTCCAATAGTTTTTTATTGCAGTGGTTAAACTTGCAAGTAGAAGGTTTCTCCAGAAAAAATGAATAGGGAGTTCCTGTTGCCTCTTAATTTTTTAAATGAGTGAGGCTACCTTAAGTTAGGAGACCAGGAGTTGGGCAATGGGAGGAGAGTTGAAGATCTAAACACCTAAAACTACTAGCCCAGCTAGCACTGTCTGACTCAGGACCAGCAGGACCTCCGCCCTAAGCACATGTGAGGGTCTTCTGTCAAGTGAGTGTCCAGCAGCCTGGAAAGGAGGGAGAGGGTCACGCATCTTTTCAGTTGATTTTAGCAATTCTTTAAGTACTTGTAGTTACTTGGTGTCCTTTATTTGTTGCCACCTTGGAAAGTTTTTCCCAGGTCACACTTGTTTGCTACAAGTCTTTTTGGATCATAGCAAGTATTATTAAAAAAGGTTGACTTGTTTTCATATCAAACCAACCTTATGGACTTTAAAATCAAGCTAATAGTTTTCATATAAAAAGAACTTTTTAAAAGTTTTGTAACAGTTTTAAGTTTTGAAATGTTCTAAGGGAAAGTTAAAACTCACCCAGATCCCACACAGAGGTGAAAATTTGGCTCCTTCTGTCTCTCCTAGTTACGAAGCAACATCCCCTGTCACCTGGTTGATATCTCTTGCGGATTACCCTGCAGTGCCACGCTACCGTGTGGGATGCACAAGTGTCAGAGACTCTGTCACAAAGGAGAATGCCTTGTGGATGAGCCCTGCAAACAGCCCTGCAGCACCCCCAGAGCTGACTGTGGCCACCCATGTATGGCACCTTGCCACCCCAGTTCACCCTGCCCAGTGACTGCTTGCAAAGCCAAGGTAGGTATTCTAGACTCCCTCTAGAGTGCCGATCACTCTCGACCTGCTAGTGAATCCAGGACTGCCTGCAGCAGAACCTGGGCAAGTATCTTTCTTAACCAGAGGTCATTAGTTGAGAGAAACTGCAAGTTAAGTTAGCAAGAGAAAGGTGGTCTAAATCATCAGCCTGTTATTTCAGTAGGTACCTATTGCCACCCAACCAGTTTATCTCCCGTAAAGCATGTTCTCAAGAAACTTTTGATTATCTACTCCACTTATTTTATCTATCTATCTGTCTATCTATCTCCATCCGTTTAGGGCAGGATATTGTATAAGGGTCTAAGGCAGGGCTAGTGTATAAGAGAAACATAGTTCTTATAATTTGTTGGGAATGATTACTCAGGTGATAGTTATGATCGTGGTAACACAGAAGAGTGGTTCCATGCTTGTAGAGGGTGCCGTGAGAGCGTGTGAATGGTCTGGGGAATCATCCAAGACCACTCTGAGGAGGTGAAATGGAGAGATCATGTGCGATTGACTGGGCCTCAGTTGGGTGGGACAAGTGTCCACTTCTGATTCACTGGAATAAACTTGATTCTGTGCTGCCCTTTCAGCCCAGATTTAAAATATTAGTAGTCTCTAGAAAGGGGCATTCTAAACTGTACATGTCCCTCCCAATTGTATATCAACTACTGTGTCATGAATTCACATGTGTAGTTAGCTTCCTTCACCTTTAAGATAGGTAGTCACTGACTCTGTTCTCTGCTCTGGCCTGATTTGATTTAAGAGAGGCTTGTTTTTTGTTTTGTTTTGTTTTGTTTGTTTTGTTTTGTTTTTTTGTTTTTGTTTGCTTTGCTTTGAGACAGGGTATTGCTTCAAACTTGGGGGAATACCCTGCCTCAGCCTCCTGAGTGCTGGAATTACACTCTGTCACAAAGGAGAATGCCAGAGTGCTGGGATTACAGGCATGAGCCAGCACACCTTGCAGAGAGACACTTTAAAAGTGAAACCTGCGAAGAGACAAGATGGCGGACTGGTAGATAGCAGGAGAGAGACCCTCTCTGAGAGAGACAGCTCAAATGCCAGAATAAAACACCCTGGAGAGACCCAAACAGAGAGAGATAGACTCTCACAACACAGAAAGAAACTAAAGCTCAAAAACCTGCTCGAATAAGAGGTCCTGGGCTACTATTAGTGAAGATAAGATCAGCGAGCACGGCACCCGCCTCGAGACGCCTGAACTCCGCCCAACCTGAACAAGCGATCCTCGCCGAAGCGACTGGCTTGAGCCGCCGGAGCCCGGAGCTGAACAGCCCAACGTGCAGCTCGCAGGGACCGGCACTGCACACGACCCACCCAGAGGCACCGTGAATTCCCACCTCAGCCGCCCTGAAGTCGGAGGTCGGGCAGTCCAGCAGTTCTCGGGGACACGGTGAGTGATGAGAATAAGACCCTCCC